>NGKH01000027.1:180184-219597 GCA_002162575.1 Sclerotinia glacialis
GGGGGTGTTTTGCTTGTGATACGATAAGAGGATGATTTTCCAATGTTCCAAATGAGGATTCGGTTTAAAGCAAACAAAACAAATTGACTCCTTGAAATATAAAAAAGACTCCAGAATCAGTCGAAATGTATTTTTCTTCTCTTTTCCCTCTTTTTTTTCCTCCTAATTTTGAGTTGTATATGGGTCGTAGATTCACATGGCGCAAACAATTGAAGGATCGGAAGTATACAGTCGTAGAAAAGCATTCACATGTGACCACCTTGGTTGCTTTTGGCTGGTTCGGTAAAAACAAACGCATCATCGTGTCCGAATCAATTTTGGTGGGTAGCTTTATGATGAATGAAATTTTGATGCAGGCGGTGATGGCTGAAGATTTTAGAATTGGGTCAAACGCTGGTTGGAAGATATTCTGATATATTCTGATATATTCTGATATATTCTGATGTATTACATATCTACTATAGCAAACTGGGCAGGAGAAGATTGATATTGAAGATGAGTTATCATCAACTTCATGAACCTCAGGATAACGAAAGGAATGTACTCTAATATCTTACATCCCATATTCAGCAAGGTTATCAATGTTGTCGTACTTATCTTCTTTCACATATCTCCACAAATCCTCATAGTAAAATATCAATAACTTCAAGTCAGAACATATCACATCCGAGTAAACGATTGAAGTTGATTGAGTGTGCCTGAAAGGCTCTTGAATTTTTCATCGTGCAGTGACATAAAATCACCACTTCCCTCCTAATTTGTATGCATGGCGCCCCTCCGACAACATCAAGACAAGTACCAATAACTTCAAGCAAACGAAGATATTATTCAGAGTAAATAAATAATTGACAATGATTGAAGCCCTTCGCAATGGCTCTCGATCTTTCTGCATGGAACAGCACGAATCAACCACTTCTCTTCAAAAATCATATGTATGGTCCCTCTGACGCCGCCCAGGCAACCTGTTGTCAAAAGAGACAATGCCCGGCCAGCTCTTATGGTACCTTTGATATCCGTCTCCGCGCCGCGAAATCGCTAACTGCATCAATGGGAAACAAGATAAGTATTGACAGAATGTCAATACAAGTTATATTTATGTGATTGAGTTGCACTGTCTAAAAGGGCGCGTTGAAAGAAAAAGAAGAAGTTTTTCTGGAAAGAAGAAAATATTTAAGGTGGAAAGATTCTGCCGCTTTCAAGCTAGTATGTTTTGAGCTTAGTCAATCCTCTTGGTAAGAATCCTAAGTTCACCGCCGAGATTTCACTAGTCTGTGACCTGGGAAAGGCTGGAGAGATAGATATTGGTGATCTATCAATTTGAAGGGGGAAGCTTGAACGTGGGGCTATTATTCAACTGAACACACCTTCAAGGGAACTCAATTCCCATTCAAATTACCAAGAGGAATTCTTTGCCAATTTTACGAATGATACGAATAATACAAATTCTTTAAAGATATACTACTGTGCCAACTTGCCACACTTTCTATCATCGATATTATCATCTCTTCCCTTTCTTTGATTACCTGGCAATATGGCATCTGCTGTCTTCTTTCTCGATTTGAAGGGCAAGGTATATATTACTTTCTATGGTGATAAGGCTTCTGAACAATGTTGACACAATACTGCAGACTCTTCTTGCCCGAAATTATAGAGGAGATATTCCTATGTCCGCCGTGGAGAAGTTCCCAATACTTTTAAGTGAGGCAGAAGAAGAGAGTTCCGCAGTTCCACCATGTTTCTCAGATGAAGGAATAAATGTATATATCCTATCCTCACTCCTATCTATCTGCGATCGAAGTTTCTGACTTATCCCAAGTATCTATATATCCGTCATAACAATCTCTACCTCCTAGCCCTCACCAAACGCAACACAAATGCCGCCGAAATCCTCCTTTTCTTACACAAAATAGTCGAGGTCTTCACCGAATACTTCAAAGAACTTGAAGAAGAATCCATTCGAGACAACTTCGTCATTATCTATGAACTTCTGGACGAAATGATGGACTTTGGATATCCACAAACCACAGAATCAAAAATTCTTCAAGAATACATCACCCAAGAATCGCATAAATTAGAGATCCAAGCCCGTCCACCCATAGCCGTTACAAATGCAGTATCATGGAGATCAGAAGGAATTCGATACAGGAAGAATGAGGTTTTCCTTGATGTTGTCGAATCACTTAATTTACTCGTATCATCGAATGGAAATGTTCTGCGGTCCGAGATTCTAGGTGCCATAAAGATGAAATGCTATCTCTCTGGTATGCCTGAATTGCGACTAGGTCTGAACGATAAAGTAATGTTCGAAACTACTGGACGCGCGACACGGGGGAAGGCCATCGAAATGGAGGATGTAAAATTCCATCAATGTGTCCGTCTTTCACGCTTCGAAAACGATAGAACTATCTCCTTCATTCCACCTGATGGGGAATTCGAATTGATGTCTTACCGTCTAAATACTCAAGTCAAGCCATTGATCTGGGTTGAATGTATTGTGGAATCGCATTCTGGATCAAGAATCGAATACATGCTGAAAGCCAAAGCGCAATTCAAACGCCGCAGTACGGCTAACAATGTCGAAATTACAGTTCCAGTTCCAGAAGATGCCGATTCCCCACGTTTCCGCACAAATATTGGATCTGTACACTATGCACCAGAAAAATCGGCGATAGTATGGAAGATCAAACAATTTGGAGGCAGTAAAGAGTTCCTTATGAGGGCAGAGTTAGGATTACCTAGTGTGAAGGGTGATGATGAACATGGAGGTGGAATGACAGGAGGATTCGGCGGAAGTATGGGTGGTGTTGGAGGTAAAGGGGCAAAGAGGCCAATCAGTGTGAAATTTGAGATCCCATATTTTACGACAAGTGGTATCCAAGTTAGGTATCTGAAGATCATCGAGCCAAAGGTTAGTTTCCTCTTTAAAGGACACTTCCATCATGCTCCTCACTAACACCTTCAATAGTTACAATATCCATCCCTCCCTTGGGTTCGCTACATTACCCAATCAGGAGATATAGCGGTCCGACTTCCAGACGTAAGCTGAGATCACCAAGGTCATCTTGGCTTCAAGTCATTCACGCACGCAAACATATTTCTCTAGGGATGGAAAAAGATAGGTAGATTGGGAATGGGGGAGGAGCGTAGCAATTATGCATTAACAGGCGCTAGTGTTAAAGTCTAGGGGTCGACTTATTTTTGATGAGATAAATACTACATTTTACGACCATGTTTTGGCCGTTTCTAATTCGAGACTGTTTGCCGGATTGTTTCTTATGGGGTGATTTTATCCTTGTGCAGTGTTCTTTTCAATTGTTTCCTTCATGTAAATATAGGAGACGCACACCTATGCAAATTACAGCACAAATCGTAGCAAGTTGGCGAAAATATCAACATCTCGTTTCCACTCAAAATACATGTTTGATCCTTCAATTTTCATTTTGAATGAGATGTATGAAGTATCTATGATTCTGTGCCGGAGTCGAATAGAATTAGATTATCGACTCTTGACTCTTGAAATTAAATCCACACAGCAATAGCATCACTCTCGTATGTCAAAGATATTTCAAGCATGGTCGATTATGCTTTGGCTTTGGTAAACAGAATGTCCTCGCAACTTATTTCTATAGTCCTCGAGACTCTACTATTCGAGTACAATCGAAGTGTCCAAATCCATTGTATCTGCAGTGAAACATAATCGACATGCTTTCAAAGATTCAGCCAGAACTATCGACCAACACTCTCTTCTCGAGGAACTCATGGTGAAGCTTTGTATAAAGATTTTATAATACTAAATAATAGATACCCATACATCCATTCGCTCCCTCCCTCGCTCATTCATTCATCCTCCACAAAACCACCCGCTCAACCACCAGCACAGCATGAGTTCACCAAACCCCACACCAAGCCCCTCCACCCCGAACTCCACCTCTACCAACCCCTCCACATCACCAATCCGTCCCCCTCGCTATTACATGCTAACCGCCTTCACCAACCGGCTCCTCCCTCTCGCCCTCTTCACAATCCTTCTCATCATCATCCTCATCTACACCGTCGTAGATAAAAAAGTTTTGCCCCGCGATATGTTGTTAGTTCTTATATTACTTTTGCAGTTATTGTTGGATTGTGGAGTGGATTTCGTAAGATACTTTTTTTTTTGAGAAGGGGAATTGGGGGGGGTGGCGGTTGATGAGCCGGAAAGAGGGTTACAGATGGGGGTGGTAATGCAGGGGGTGAATGAGATAAAAGGGTTATGGGGGAAAAGAGAGAGGAGAGTGAAAAGTGTTTGAAGTGGTTGAAAGAGACGGGTGGCTTGATTGGAAAATTTGGCGGAAGAAATCATGGAATTGGAAATGGAGACAGAATTAGATCACAGAAACTGGAATCGCGTCGAAATGATATCGAAATCGCCAACTCTTCTAACCCTTCACAAGTAAGATATCTAATGCAAAACCCATAGCTAGCGCAGCAGCAAATCCCATTACGAGATTTAAGTCCTCCTCTCGCTCCAGATTCTCAAGTCTCGGCACCTCCACCACAAATTGCAGCTCCATCACACCAGTCCATACTTTGACAAAGTGATTCTTTCATTGCACAAAAAAGACCGACCAGACTGAACTCAACTCAACTCAACCCCAGCTTGCGTTGTAATGAATCCTGTAATCTGGCCCCGATCAACCATCACCTCTGCTCACCCATCTTCTTTTCCTTTCAATATTTTTTCCTCCCAAGGCTCCAGCCCCTTTGTGAGATGCGCCAGGTCTCCTGTTATAATAATTAAAACAAGACATTCCTTTCTTATGGAACTAACCTACCACGTGATCTCGCTTATTTTAGGGGGGGTTGTGTTGAGCCATTAGAATATCCAGATGAACCTTCAGGATCAGTTGGAAACCATTGATCCTAAGTACATGATTATGTTTTTAAGTTTTTTCTATATATTTTCTGTTTATGTTGTTTGTTTGCTGGTAAATTGCTAGAAAGAGAGGTAACTTTAGGTCTTCATTATGCATTATGTGGTGAACTCTGTTGAGGAAATGGTTAAATCTATAGTAAAACAGGGACATGCTTTGTTAAAGATACATTTTCGAGTCATGTTTGCTTCTGTGGAAGAAGTTGGTTTATACTGGAGTGCGTGGAAATCCCATGATATTAATGATACTATGCGACTAATCGCACCACGTTATGATAGGGCTAAGAGTATTCATACTAGAGTTTCGATATTTTCACCCGTGTTGTCATTGGTACGCATTAATGATGGGGAGTCTAGTTTCGAGGATATCACAGTATCAATCATGACAGAGTGGAAACCTTTTATTGTATGAAAGGCAAAAGCAACGTGTGAGACCATAACACTGGCAACCTTAAGCTGAACCCGAAATGAGACCCCTCATGAAATCTTAAGACCCATTTACTCGTCTAGTCAGACATTCCTTCAGATCCCTGTATACAATGAAGCTCCAGGGACGTATCCTATCAGTATACTAATCCATCTAAACTTCGCGTACCGAAATGCAGAGGTGGTCGGGGAGCTTGATTAAATCGACCGTGTGTACCGAATGCGGACAAAAGATTCAGAAGAGCCAATCTAAATCTGTTCGAAAGAAAATAAGAGTTAGCAAAATGTCAAGAGTTTTCAGGAGTGGGCTTGCTTTACTTAGAGTGGATTTTCGATTTAGAAGCCATTTGAAATGGAGGAATGTAGCCAAAATGGCAATGCCTCCGACAGCTAACATTCGCTCATAACGTCTTGCTTGATTATCCTGAAGCTCCATTGCATGCTGAAACTCCATTGCATGCTGAAGTTTCCTCGTATGCTGAAGTTTCCTCGTATGCTGAAGCTCCCTCGCATGCTGAAGCTCCTTCTCATGTTCGTTTCGAGCAAGCTGAAGATCCCTCTCACGCGCTTCTCGAACAAGGCGAAATTCTCTTTCGTAGAACACACGCATCGCCCTTTGTGCGACCATATTTTCCTCACGCTCCTTCTTCAAATCGGCATAGACGTCTTCGCACTTCATGTTTACTTCGAAATCTTTTTGTTTTTGGAAAATCGTAAGTGCGCCCGACTGTGGATCTAACGGGAAATCGTTAGAAGACATCTTGTTAGAGTGGACAAATGAATCGTTAGTTTACTGGGGAGATTGATGGGAAGTTGGTTTGATAGTTTGAATTCGGAGTTTTAATAGTACCTTGTAAACTGAGTTGATCGAGAGAAAAATTCCTGGGTGGAATTTTGATCTGGATTAATTTGCAGTAGGAAGCAATGTGAAAGAAAGGAATCAACCTTACAAAATATAAATAACAATCTTTTTGGGAAGCTAAGCGATCTAGCCTTTTCCTCTCACGTTCCATAACAAGGCTATGGAACTTGGATTTCTCCCTCGTTTGAGATGATCTATAGGTGAAATTAATTCCAAACTCGCCACGTGAAAAGATTAGAAAGGTATAACTGCTTTTCGGGTTCTTACACTACTCCACTTTTCAAAGGAATTCAACACAATCTTGCAGTAAACTATTAATACATTTACTTTCTTCAATAGATATTCTCAAGCAGGTAGCCTCAAGGAAAGTGTAGGTGTATCTTTAGCTGCAACACTCTTTGATATTGATGATAGGAATAATCGCTCTCTTCATCAGATCTTGATTTATACTTTTCTTTATGGTGATATCTCCAGAAGGGTCATTATTTTGAGTTTCTTTGAGATGTTTATGGACTTCACAACAGATTTCTTTTGGATGAGGCTGATTCCCTTAATCCTCTGAGAGTGGAATCCTCCGGGACATCTGAGCAACTGAACTTCCAATTCTGGAAGTTTTCAAATTGGATGAACCCGAAGTAAGACTCTCTTTTTCTTGATGATACTTCCTATGGTCCAGAATCAGGCTGGCTACCACGGTCATATGTTGCTCTCGAAAATGGAATCTAGAAAACTAAAACTCGATCCCACAATAAGTTGAGAATTTATTATCTTTAAACATTCAGTACTTTATTATTATTTCTATATATACCAGAGATCATAGAATATAGATGGAATATCTCCAGCTCGCGTCCTGTTGAATATTACACTAGACTGGCTTAATATTATGAGAATAAACAGTATGAGATGAGAAGAAAGGAAAGGAAAGGAAAGGAAAGGAAAGGAAAGGAAAGGAAAGGAAAGGAAAGGGAATGCGGAGCAAGTAGTCTGCACATTCAGTAAGGCTTTCCTCTTTGAGTGTAGATGAGATAATTTAGCTTCTTTGATGGAGATAAATTGCGTTGTGCGTGCGCTGCCATTCAAGCTTAGGAAAGGGGATAGGTATTATCATCCGATTTATAAGAATATGTGAGATGTTCAAGTTCTAATGTTGTGTACTTTTCGAAGAGACTGATGATAATCGGGGGTGAGCTAAGTCATTGCCCATTCCAGTGCAATGGAGCAAGCATATGTGCCCTATCCGTACCCAGGGGTATTTGATATCTCAGGGTAGGTATTATGGATGTCATTCTGGTCAATATCCACGATGTGCTGAGCCCGGCTGATCAACCGCACATAAAGATGTCTTATGAAATATTTAACCTGATTGTAAAAATACAACAGGGCATTGATCCAACTAAAGTTACCCTGGATCATTCCGGGTTTAGCCTACTTTGACTAATCCTGACTCCTTCAAAGATGCAGCTGTCAGACTTTACATGAGCACAATCCGGACAACTCAATATTTCGATTGACATTCCTGAGCTTCTGTAATCTCCACGCGGATTCCGACAGCAGCAGGACCAGACCCAGAACCCTCGGAGTGCCAGTGAAAGGTTCGAGTAAAAATGTTTGAAAGACCTACGCGCTTGCTAAAGTCGAACCTCAACATATTATTAGACACATACTTATCACATGAAAATTCACGAAAGCGTCAAACTGTAAGATTCTGGTAGGGCGGCCCAGTGCATCGTGAAATGTTAGATGGTATTCTGCAAGAAGGATGGGTGTCAGAGGCCTCGACGGCTCCATTTTCTTAGCCAACAGAAGTCTTAGGTTGTTAGTTTCGAATTTGATTACAGAGGGAAGATAAAAAACTCACAAGAGATTGCGGGCCATAATTCCAGCATGAAGGAGTATCACGTATTAGCACAAATCCTTTGTTCACAAGACTTGCAACCTACACCTTTCGTAATGACTCTCTATTTCCAGCCTCTTTCTCGGAGAAGTCGTAAGTATGAGACTATCCTCACCTGCCAGGATAGCTCCAGCTTCCTGGAAACAGGCACGAGGTAGTAGGGTTTCAATCTTGCCAAGCATGAATTTAAGAGGATTCGTTGTGTGGTTATTTTTTGGGCTTTAACAGCATCGTCATAAGAATTCTTGTATTCGAGCTTTGATATAGCTTTGACAAAGTTTCGCTGTGTCGTGTGGCCCTGTGATGCAAGATCCAACCTCGAGGCCTGAATTTGAGAATGCTCTGCTCAAATTTTGAAGATAAATCTTTGTAGTGCTCTGGTCCTTTTGTTCTTAACATCCGTAACTCGTCTTGAAATGGGATTGAGTTGACGCTGTAGAATCGAGACCATCTGGTTGTTGAGAACATCGATGAAGCGTTGTCCCAAGTTCGGCTAGCAAATCCTAAATAATTTCGCTCTGAATTGTTGCCGTTAGTGAAATAACAATCTGAATTCTCGAACACGATAACTCACATCAAGGAGAAAAGGATCCATTTGCCCAATATTGGCATGGCAGATGGTCTTTAATCTCTTCCTTTAGATTTTATACGGCTTTCGAGTCCTAGAATCTCCATAATGAATTCTTGGGTATATGCTTCCAGCGATCTGTGTTATCTGCTAAACTATTTTCGAAGATTTGGCTGATGGTGAGAAATCGTTGCCTTCTTTTCATATCTGATCTTCGTGTTTTCCAATATTTGCGGGGGGTTGAAGCCTCGGTAAGGTCAAATTCACGCTTTGGAAAAACGTTACAATATTGACAAAATCGGCGGAGGCGCCCTCAGCATCATAGAGTGCTTTTACCGTCTTGACAATCACAGATAATTGCTTTTGCAATATTCCTAGTTGACCAGCCGAAAGACATAGTGATCTATTGATATGATAGAAAGTTTTAACAGCTAGAGAGTGAATAATCCGAGTGGAGATTGTTTACTAGGTAACTCTGCATTTTACCTGGTGGGTCGAGATACGTGCGTCCAGGGATATAAATTGAATGCATCATATTGCAAAAGACTTAAAATAGTAAAACTAGATTGGAATATTATTGATATACAATTGATTAAAAAAGAAAGAGATAGAGTTCCCTTTTATAATTAGATTAGATATAATTACATGATTACAGATTACAGATTACAGATTAAGAACCAACTACGAATTGGCTATTGTCATTCTAGCTTTCTCACACTATACACCCATCCACGAGAAATCCCAGGCATACTAAAGGGCGACGACAGGCGACTAATGGCTCATTGTTGCGTTAAATCGTCTATTCAGTTCTTATTACACGTCGTGGACAAAATCAGGTACGAGTTACGATTTCAAGCAATTCGTGTGACTATGTGAGAGAAACCCAGAGCTAGCTGACCATCACATATTTATCTCTTAATTATTCAGATATTGAAAAGTCCTCAAATGTTCCAACATGAAGTTCAAAATAAGGCAGCACCAAGAAAATAAATGGGCGAGACATGCATCCAAATACTGCGGTCTGTGGAAACTGTACATGACTGGAGAGGAAATTCGCAAACTAAATAGCAGCATAACAGATCAATCACAAGGATCACCCCAAAGTATCTGGATACTCCTCGAGTTATAGAAGCGAGGTGATGAGATATCAACAAATTGCGTATGGTAGATGTAGGTTCCGAAGGATTGAATTTCAGTAAACAATAGGACCATCTTCCCATTCGAGCCGATAGAGCGTATTATTAGTAGAGCCATGGGGATTTTCTGGGTCTAGATAGATGTTGCTCACAACCCCTCTCTCGGGAAACCCTATTCTTGTCAGAAGTTTGGTTATCGCTGCGGCCTGGTGATGATATCTTACGTCCATGTTGTGCATCATGATTACCCCACTGCCTTTGCCATGTGGCATAATGAATCAGGGCATTTTATAAGGTACGATCGTCAGTGCAAGAGAATGCGAGCAAGGCCACGATAGTAGCAAGATTCCCTGCTAGTCCGTTTGTTGGACTATTTCTGCGATATCGGTACGTTTGAAGCCCGAGTTGACCAATCCAAGCTCCTTCTCTTCCAGCAAGGTATTGTTCTTCCAGAGAAGCAGACACCCGTGAAAGCGTTCCATCATACCGAAAAGCTAACGGGTACCATCTGTTGTTCGGAAAACCTGACGTTTCAATGTCAATCGTGGTTGCGTCTGTCTCCATCATTTGAAACTGCGTGAATTCATCGCACCAAAACAAGGTTGTACTTCTGTAAGTCTGAAGGCTTTCGTTATTTGGATAGGTCCATCCTCCCCCACCAAACCATAGATAACTGTCTCCAACATCGGTGATATAACCATCGGCCCATCTGAATACTCGCCCGGGAGTCTGGGGGGAAAACCCAGCTCTGCGAATGGGCGGCATCCATCGACCATTATCGTTTGCTCTCGGTGGAATGCCCCCATTATTTGGTTCCTCATTAACGTGCAGCTCGTTCACGTTGAAAAGGAAACTAGTATAACTTCGATGAGCCATCGTGTAAACAGTTGGCGTGCCAGGATTTGTTTATTGTCGCAAGGGTCTCTATATCAAAAAACGGATGAGGAAACGTTAGGAAGTCCACAAGGGTAGCATACTCACATTAATTTCTGAGCCAACACAGGCATTCTTGTTCAGGCTTGTGTTTGCAGCGAATTTACCCAAGGATCGATAGTTTTTGTGTTAAGAACTCCGTATCTTTTGAGTTTCCAAGTAGGTGGGATTTAGTGAGGAATTGCAAACAAATAACGATAATCCAAAGGCGATTTTGGAGATTTAGCAAGATCAATGTACCGAGATTTTGTATAGTCCTCGTGACAGACATTGATTGGATGTCGGCCTATTGTTTGAACTATAATCCTGGCCAGCGCTGCACATTCTATGCATCTTTTGCCGTCCGACGGGACGATGCGACCAAATTCTCACCGGGACGTAGTAGCAAATTCCACCTCGAGTCATCCTGGCATGGAAAAACGACGAGATAAATATTAAATGACACATTATGGTCTCTGAAGTAAACGAGAACTCTTCTTTCCCAGAATTACAATATTCTGGGAATATCTGCTGAATTCAACGAGCGAAATACAAGTTATCGGTAGCTAACCCATGTATTTACTCCACAGCATCCACTTAGACAAAGGGAGCGGCACAGAAGGCCATCCTAGCAGATATAAACTGGTGTAGGGTTCGCTTATCACCGATACGGTATTAGTTGCGCACAAGAAGCCTATCACGAACGAAGTGGCTGTTGTAGAACATCGCGAGATAAACACGAAGTGTCCCCTCTTGGCAAAGGAAGTGCGTTGCCACTGATTTTAGTAATGCTGGAATGCCTTCGCAGAGCGATTCAATAGGAAAGAACATTGGCAAACAAGGATGCGAAGTACGAAACCCAAAAAGATCGACATTGTTCCAATTGCAATAAACCTCCACTTGTACTTGCGAATACGATCTCTGAAGGATAGTGAGTCGTTGGGCAGTCTTAAATTTGTGCGAACAATGTATACTGTATATTGAGGCTCAAAATTTGGACAAGATCCGGACAAGCTGTGTCGTGAGCCATAACTTGGAAGGCCCTCGTCAAATAATTGCGAGCTTTCAATGAATTTGTGCAATCTCAAACAACACATGATTCGTTGAATCAGAAGTGAGCATGTGGTAATCGGTGGGTATATAGCCACATGGGCGAATCAAATGTTCTGAAGCCTGTTGTTATTTAGCGATGATCTGAAAGTTCGAGACACATGAAAACGGGATGAGAGTTTCTGAGTACATAACAGGGGAAAAGGGGCATGCCAATTTTTTCATATATCTAAGATCGCTTCTACTTTCAACATATTTTGAGGTGGGAAGTCCTCAATATATACTTTTATTTTACTGCACACCATGCAGTCATGGGTTGACTGCTCCTTGCAGGCAACATGCCCAGAGGCACTTGAGCTGGGCATTGTTTATCATTTTCTCGTTAGCACGGTTGCCTCATTTTGATCACCAAATTTGCCTCGTCTCAACGAGTTACAAAAACATTTCTGTGGATATCCGCCAATAGGGGCCACTTTTGAGTCCAGGCATGCACTTGCAATGCAATATGTGCCTGCAAGTGATTGGGGCATGCATCGCCCGGAAGAATGAGAGCGCGGCTTACCACCGCAAAGGTTACAGAAGCCGAATCATTAACTGTGACTTGTCAACTTCCACCAAGACAGGTGAGGAATGGGAATTGGAAAACTTTTATATCCCTGAAAATAGGAGGGCAGGCTCTATTTGAGCATAACATTTGCCCATTATCCAAGGACACAGGGCAAGGTTTGACAATGTTAGCCAATGATCGAAAATTATACCTTGCAGATATTCCTACTCGGTGTGCCTCATTCGCCGTCGTTGCACAAAGCATCCAGAACTCTGGTGTCCATGTAAACCTGGAATATTCATGAGTCGACCTGGGAACACAATAAGGCTCATTTCAAAAGTGGGAGATGCACATGCCCTAGACTTCTAGTGTTTTGTGTTTATAGTGTAAGTGGTAAGTACACCAAAAATAACAATCACGGCGGTCGAGGATATTGCAAACAATTGGAAGTCTTCTTGAAGTTTTTAGTCTCAACATGCATGAGATACCAAAATCTTAGTATAGCTCGCTAATTAATTAAGCCCAGACGCTTGGAACGCTAGCCAGCGGTAATTTTGGCGTTGCTTACAGATGGCAAATTCAAAGAAACTTCTCAAATTGCGACGATAGAAGCCTCAATCAACATCAGCAGACTCTAATCTATGAATGTAGGAATGCTTGGAGCCTCCTAATCAAATACTCACTACTATTGCTCATCGCCCGCCAAGCGACCTGGATGAAGAGAACAAACGAGTGGCTAGAGGGATCGAATGAGATAAATGGAAAATTAAGGGCGGCGGGAGGATACACCAGTCTCAAAAGCTACACCATAGAGATGGGGTACCGCGAAAGCTTCTGAGGTCATTATTGCGTGAAGAATGAATCTCCCCGGAGTCTTGTTTGCCCCACTGCTGCACAAACAAAGCAATCCAAGATGGATATGTTTTACATGCTCAGGATTGGCTTGGCTTGGCCTATACACAACACAAAAGAGACGGATGCAGTACATATTTTTCTACAATCTATTCAACGCTTCTCGGAAATTCTCCTGGTTTAAAAACTTTGTATATGCAGAAGCTTATCATTGCAAGCACTGTCAATAGTGTCCATATAACGCTCCTTCGTTACTGCCTACACACATTTCCGCTCTGTGACCTTCATCAAAAAAGTGTACATTTTTATCTATATTTTCATCTTCACATCAACAGGTTGTGGGTACAAATTCAAGGGAAAAATACTATATTGTTACATCTTGCATTTCTCTTACCACCTCTCGAGATTCACCGTTTACGGACTGACTTTGGCCAAAAGGATTCTGTTCTACAAGGGGATGACCTTCGAACAAAATTTCTTCATTGGTTGACAGATGGGACCCGAACCATCGGCATCGAGCTTCATTGTACCTCGAGACATCATCATTTCGGTCAGGTCACAATAGAAAAACACAAACAACGGATCGCACTAGCCGAAAGTTGTTGGTGGATTTTTCATTTCGCAAGCGTTTTCCAAAACACCGAGACAAGTTGCAACTGTGACAGAATCAATGTCACTAGCCATACCCGTGATTTGAGTTGCGAGACGAGTCTTGTTAACTGATTGCGTCTGCGTGGTATTTATCGCTGTGTTGTAGAATCGTGCTCGAATGATGGGTCGAGTGTAAGCCGATGTGTTCGGGGCTGAGCATGGCTTTCCTATGAGACCGGGATGAAGCAACAGGAAGGCGATAAACCCGCCAAGAAGGGCAATGATGAAGATCGAGAGGCAAATTGAGATGAGATACCATCGTCTTCCAGTTCTCTTACTTATCCTGTAGAACTGTGGGTTGTTGTTCGTGCTTACCTGCTCTTTTGGGACTTCAGATGGGTGCAAATCAATGTCTGTGAGGTCATGCGGCGGCACATACATGGATATCTTGCTAGCTGGTGGTGCAGTGTAAGGCATTATTGCTTTTGGTGATTTAAGTCCAGTTTGTGAAGTTTTGTGGAGTTAAAAATGATATGCTGTAAGTTGCAAGTTCTTTTGGGAACTTTGGTATAGTGATTGGGACTATTACTTTCAAATTTACGAGATATCAGCAGCCTGGGTAAGAATACGTTTACTCTCAATGTCGTTACTTTTATACAATGATCTTAGCATTTGTTCCCAAAGTCTGAACTGTACTTGAACAATAGCTATTGGAGCAACACATGGGATCAAATCTACCTAAACCACGCTGGCTAATTATCTCTTTGTTTCCAAGCACAATCCTTACAGCTGTTCTCTTTGTAATGCTTATGTTCTCTTAGGTCTCAAAGTAACTATGGATACCTATGGTTAAACGGTATTTCGAAATTTAGTCACCAAAACATTCAAATATACCCCAGAATACCTTCTCGGAAGTAAGGTCGAGTGGCAAGTCAGACAGGTAATGAATGTCAGAACAATTTTCTTCGAAGCAGAGAATTCAAATCACCACAAACGAAGTGCCTTGATTAATATTTCGAGACCACTGCTTGAGCTGGATTTGAGGAAAGATGAGTAGCAGATTGATACCGCATGTTGGAACTTCGTTCAAATGTTAAAATCCTATCAAAATACAACTATTGCATTGTCTTGTTCATTAAATGCTTTACGCCTTCTATCATCATGTTTCCTTTGTTTGTTTTTCTTCCGCATGCGTCATCTATTTTCCATCTTAAGGTCTCTCAAACAGGAGTAATTTCTCTTTGTTGTGCGAAGCTGCATCATCAAATATCAAATTTGATCGCTTTTCCCCATCATCTACAGTAATATCACGCAATAAATTCTGCGAGAACTCCCAGCATGTCAATTAATTACGAAAGAGAACCTCTCGGGAGCGAAGAACCACCTCGCGAACGCGACGATCCGCTCACCTGGCCCCCAGATTCCCCACCCACACCACCAGGGCGCGACCACCTCAGCCCGGAAGCAAGAGCGTGGGAAGAATCTCTCGATGCCTTAGATAAACAACTCGACTATGAGGATATCCATGGTCCAGGAACCTCACAACATCCAGGCTCTGTGTGGGAATACATTCCGTCGTATCCTCCAAGCAAAGATGTCCCTCAAAGCAAAGGTGCCTCTCGAAGAGCATTACTCGACGAAGCAAAATACCGAATGATGCTCGAAGTAAAACGCGATTTCGCAGCCCAAGGGCGTACATATAGACTTTCACTATCCGATTCATCTGAATCTTCAGAGGATGAAAAAGTTACAGATTTCCGCTCTTTTGCCAATGTGACGCGCAAAAAAGATGCCAAGGAACATGCGGGAGGAGATCAGGGCGAGGATTCATTTGATCGGCCTGCTCTTAATGCTTCTGGGGAGAAAAAAGATTACTCAATTGAGGCGAAAATTGGAAGGAAAGACGAGGAAAATGAAAAGTTGAAGGGAGAATTGCTCGACGAATGGACTAGGAGGATTAACGCTATGTATGAAGAAGAGCATATCTTCTCTGACTCTGGAAGCGAAGGAGGAAATGCGCCAGAGACATTGCTCAAAAAAGTCGCTGATCTTAAGAAGAAAAGGGAAGAGGTTGAGATTGTGGATCCTTTCATCGAAGCAACAGATGAAAAAGGAGTACATTGGCTCGACGCACTTCATGCCGAAAAGCTTCCCCCCTCGGAATTCAAAGCTCGGATGGACGCCAAGGTGGAGGAATACGACCGGAGCTATAAAAGCACGCAGCGAAAAGACGCCGAAAGAACCGCTCGAACAGCGGAATGGCGTCATTTGGGCGAAGAAATAGCCGCGGCTCGTGAACGAAGGATGCAATCGTTGGCGGAGTTTGCGGCGTGGAACGAGGCGCGAAAACCGAGGTCTCCGGTGTACGAGAGTGCGCAGGAAAAGCAGAGGGCACAGCAGAGAAGATATGATATGGCGTTTTATCACAATAAGGCTATGATGGATAGAATTTCTTCACAGATTCAGGGCAGCGATGGGGATGATCACTTGGTTCATGATAGGGGTGCTGTGGGTGGAGATGGAGGGCGTCCTTCTGCTGGTGGACGATGCCCATTTCAGAATGAATCTCATAGTCCTGGGAGTGCGGCAGAGCAAAATATACCTTGGGATGAGATCATTAATGGGATGGACATGATTGGTGGGAGTGGAGATGGGGATGGTACACCTCCCTATGCCGGTGGACAAAGACCATTCCATAATGAGCCTGAAAGCCCTCCAAGTTCCGCAGAGGATACTAAGCTTTCGATTGTGAGCAATGACAACGATGTGAGTAGTATTCTTCCCGATGCTGGCGGACGATGTCCATTTTCGAATGAGCCTCAACCTCAAACTCCTCTGAGCGCGACGGAGCACAATAAACCTTCAGATATGATCGATGATAAGAGTAGCATGACTGGTGTAGGTGGAGGTGGAGGCAGAGCGCGTATAAGTCCTGGTGCCGCTAGACGAAGACCTTTTCACGTCGAATCTGAAAGTTCCTTTGAGGTGGCCCAAGAGCTACAGGAGCAAAGCGGTCAGGAGGAATCCGAAGATTCTTCCTCTATTCTCGAAGACGCGATTCAAAATTATCCACTTTCATTTTCAGATATCATTGTAAATGAACCAAATCCTCAGAATTATGGCATTGAATGGACCTGGAAACTGATTATTATTATTATAGTGACGGGAATGCTCATCGGAGCGTTAGCTGTGAGGCTGAAGCCACCTACTTATGACAAAAGGAACAATACTGAGAAGCCGGCTTGGGGACCGGGGGAAACTGTTGATTGATTCATTTGGAGGAGTTTTTGTTCTCATATATGTTGATTCATGTATTACTTATTGCACATGTATGCGTAGGGAAAACTGGTTGGTTCTTTTGTGCAACTCACATAGGCAAAGATGAAATTTGTTCCTAGAATGAACCTAAATGTACGGATTTATATAGAAAATCCGTTGGGACAGGACTCGGTAGCCAAAGAATCAAACATTCTTGAATCAAAACAAACCCAAAATGAAAATGCCCTTAAATTCAAATATCTTGTTGTGATTCCAATGCTCCACGTCTCCAACAATGCTGTGATTAATACACCACCAACCAACCTCCTTATAAACCCAACTTCCCCCAACCCAGCATCTCTCATTCACCATTTTCCCCCGGTAACCAATCCGTGGCAGGTGAGCAGATATAACAGAGAAAAATCCCCGGGGGGTTCCTACCGCCGCCGGGGTGGTAAGGTTTTGCATCTTCTGTGGTCCACTCGCTCCTATCAATCATTCTTTATTTATTTAAACGAGGTCGAGAGAGGAGAAGCGGGTCTATAGTGAATGTTAGAGGAGAAGCGAGATATTTTAGAGACAGACGGGGGCCGCCGGCCAAAGAGCAGATGGGTTGCTGCAGTATCAACATATTATACCAGGATACTCAAACTGGGCTATTTGGACTCCTAGGTAAATCTCACAATTATACAACACAAAGTATAACAAAGCAGAAACAGATCAAATAACTGGAGGTGAGTACGCTTTTTTATTCATTGCACATATCTTCGTTACCTATCCGAACGCCATTTCCCTTCACGCAAATTGAGATGTTCCGTCATCTCTCTTCACGGTCCCAGCCCAATCAAATGTTACCAAATAAACAACGCCATTACATCCCATCATGTTCATAAGTTGCAGAGGTCGCCGATAATCGTCATAGGCAAAAAGTAGGTATTGTGACATCCTCAAAACTCTCCTTCGGTACTTCCGGCACCACTCATAGCCTTGCTCCCATACATTCCTACTAAGCCCCATACACCTACTCTCCAGCCTCTCCATAGTCCCTCAATTCCCTGTCCCTTCTTTTGCACTTTCTTGACTTTCCTTAATGGCTTTGCCGCGCCTACACTGGCGATGGGTTCTGGACCAGATGATTCGCCTTCTTCTCGGGCAATAGACCACATTGTACCCACTACCCCGTTGTAGGAACCGATATCGACGACTGTTTGGAGGTCTTGGGATTCGTTGTATTCAGGGGACATGAGCACCGCGGCTTGTGCGCGACGTAGAACGGTTTCAAGTGGTAGACGGATGAATATTTCCAGTGTTTGAGCAAGGAATGTAAACGTCGTGTAGCTTGTAGGGGTAAGAACTGGGTCAATGGCGAGACGGGTTCGAAGAAGGAGTGGGGTGCAGTGTGATATAGTTGGCTTTATTATGGAGTGGAGAATGGTGGGAATGAGAAGTAACGGAGGGCATATGTAGGAAGGAAGGGTTTTGAGGTTGTGGGTGAGTGATCGTTTAGGATTCGCAGTCGGGGCGAGTATCAACCTGCTTGGATTAGCATTGTGTTATGTAAAAAGTGACAAATGACTTACTTTGTGCGTACAAGATCCAGAGGAGCCAGAATGAGACCGGCAGTAGCTGCTGCTGCTATTGCTATACTTAAGGATGTCCATGGACTAGGGGAACCAGCTACATCAACTTGTGCTCCGAGTGTTGCTAATCCCGGATCCGGGATATTTAGCACCGCCGAAATCATGCTGCTTGACCAACTTTCCGCCGTCTTCGCTAGAAAGCCATAGATGAATGTTGCGTTAGATCCCTTCCATACACCCCAAACTCCTTCCTTTGACCATTCCTGTGCTATCACCTCCATTATAGAATCTGATCGCTTGAGGATCAGTTGATGTGCTGGTTTTGGCTTTGGCGGGGTGTTTTTAGGAACGGATTTGTCCTCCCACCCAGACCCCTCACTGCTATACCGACGCCTTGAAGGGGATAATGATTTTGCTTCCGGTGCCGCAGATGTGAAGTAAGAAGTTTCGTCCGCATCAGAATCATCGGAGGGGTAATTCTAAATCCAGATTAGCTCCACAAACCCAACCCCTCACATGGAGAATCATACCTCATTATACTCTAAAGGAAGTCGTTTTATTTTCTCCACCACAGCTACTGGCTTTGCTGCTTCCTCAATGTCCTGAATTTTCACCTGCAGGATTGTTTTTGCAACCTCAAAGGGCTGTCCGCATAATATCCCCGCATAATTGGTAAAAGTCTCATTGATGAATCTCTGAAGGGACTCAATAGTAGATGGGGAGGTATCCGATAAGTAGTCACTGTAGTCTATATCCGAGAAGATATCTCGAGCGGAAGAGGCATAAGATGCTGCGCTTCCATTCTTCAAGCCTACTCGATGAGTTCCCGAAATCGTTGCAGGTAAATCTTGAGGTATTCCGATAGAAGGTGGTACATAGTATGGTCTTAACGGATTTGGACCTTCTCTCGAGGTCGACATTGTGTTGTATGTTGCATTCAAGAAGCAGAAGGAGGGAAGACAAATCTACAGGAAATTTATGATGTCGTCGTCGTTGTCTTCTTTGTTTTCCACGTCGGTCGGTCAATGCAGGGTGGAAGTACCTTGTAAATATTCCAAGCTTTTTTTTACAATGTACCTCTGTACTCCAGACAATTAATTGGAGAGGATGAGAGCAAGGATTACATTGGGCCCAAGGCTGATTAAACTGATATGCCTTATCCGTGAACAGGCCGTCCTGAATTTCGGAGTAATCCCATTATACCGATTGGTTGTAGCTGAATTCACGAATATTTTTATATGAGTACAAACTTGTAAAGCAAGCCACAACTTTTACTTAAAGATTCAAAGAGTTGTGGATGTTCATAACAATTTCAAACAATACCAACACTTATCGATTTAGGAACGCATCTCTCATAAAATTCCAATTGCTAGAAGTGTGAAGAAGCAATCACAAATTCATATATTCACTCCAGGCAAAAGAAGTCTTTATCTTACACATACAAATCCACCCTCAACTCCGGACCTTTCTCACTTCCTCACCACCCCCACTCATCCTTCACAACAATCGCGATCAAAACGAGATGTCTGCGGTTCGAAGTACAAGCCGAGCCTTTGCAGGTATTCGCAGAATCACAACTCAATCTCTACGAAGAGAGTTTGCGACAGTAGCTGATAGTCCCATTCGATTTGCTTGCAGGCCCCCCGCAGCGCCCGCCTTGTTGTGTCCTTTCTCCATATCAGGATCGCGACCTAGTACGAAGCAAATGTGTGAAATCAGACAAAACAGAAGATCTACAGCTGCTCGTCGAGAGTTCTCTGCCACTTCGAAAGCTTTGCATGGTCATATAACCCCTCCAAAGCCCGGGGAAGAGTAGGACTTTTCACTTGTCGAAATTTGTCATTGGACCCATGTTGATGAATCGCAGGTTACATGTTACTTTTTTCGATAAGGAGGGAGATGAACACACATTCAAAGTCTCGGCAGGAGACAATCTTTTGGATATAGCACAGGCCAATGATTTGGAAATGGAAGGTCAGTATTTGGGTTCATCACCATTCGATCACAGACTGATAATCATTCTAGGGGCCTGTGGAGGATCTTGCTCATGCTCAACATGTCATGTTATAGTCGAAGATGAAGAATACTATAATAAAATGACCGAGCCGGACGATGATGAGAACGACATGTTGGATTTAGCGTTCGGATTAAGAGAGACATCAAGATTGGGCTGCCAAATTGTGATGTCAAAAGAATTAGATGGGTTGCGCGTAAGGCTTCCTTCTATGACACGGAATCTACAGGCTAGCGATTTTAAGAGTTGATGCGGAGGAGGGCATAACTTATTCCTTGTACGATCACGAATGGCTTGCAACGTTAGCCCTAGAAAATGGTGTAGGAAAGCATTGCATTTGGGTCGTAGGTTGGACATATTAAGAAGGGTATTTGTCCTTTGTAGATATAATCCGTACCATGGTGGACACGGGGCTTGCTGGATGCTTTGCTTAAACGAACCCCCATGAGGAGTAAAATCCCACCTCCAACGCCATACCATGAAGAATCTAATTAGAATATTTTCGGTCCTTTTCAAGCTTCTTCGATTTCTCCTTTCCTCAATCCACCTCCACCTGCAATCAAATCCAAAAATCCCTTCTTACTCATCTCGTTAATTTTCTCCTCTCTCCTTCCCTGCCCCACCACTCCTTTTTGTCTCGCTTCCTTGGCTGCCTCTTCGCCTTTAATCTGAGCTGCTCTAACAGCATTGAAGAGTTTGACAACACCCCTTTGAGCAGTTTTCCTCAATCGCTTTTCCAATTCCATCGTCTCCTGTACACTTGGTACATTCTCTCCAGTCCCATGACCATTACTCGCATCAAATGCGGTACTGGCACCTAAAACATCCTTGACTCTTCCCTTCTCCAGCGCAGCCTTCTTCTCTTCCCTCATCTTATGTTTTGCCTTCTTTTCCAAGGCTAAATCTGTCATTTCCTTACTAGCTTCTATTGCCGTTTGACTCCTCGACAAAACCGGATCATTCCTTTTACTCGCCGATAGCTTCGATCCCAAAATCTTAGACATAGATGTGGCAAATGCCTCTGGATCATTGCGTTTTCGTGCCTTTATTAAATTGGGATTTGAGTTTGCGTCCGAGTCATCTTCATCTGAATTTTCTGAATCGGAATTTGAGGCATCTGTGATTTCTTCTTCTAACTCATTGTCTGCGGCATTGAGGTCCGGCTCATCATCCTCGTCTGACAAACTCCCTGTGATTGCATCATCGGCTCCATTCTCTTCTTCGTCTGAATCTTGTAAATTGACTGCTTGGAAATCTTGCGTTGTTGCGGATTCTTCTTCGTCGGACGAGGATTCGTAGTGTGTTTGTTTCTTGAATTTCTTGACGGGTCTGCCAGTTTTTCCTTTCATTCCATCCTCCACCTTGCGCTTTTTCGAAACGTTTCCTGCCATGGTGAGTGTTGTTTTGATTTTATTGAAAGTTATTGTGTTTTGGACGATTGCTGATAGAAAAATAAATCTCAGGAAATTTTTGGATTTCCTTCGGAGCTCGGAGAAACCTTTCGGTACACTAAATTCCCCGCGCCCTGCCTGTCCCACACCTCGAGCCACATTAAATCATTAAGTGCATCCATCCTGAACAGAAACCTTCGAGATCATTGAATTTCAACAAAACTGTGGCATAAGTTATTGTCAATATGGTTCTTCAAGATTTAGGTAGGCGCATCAACGCCGCAGTAACAGATCTTACAAGGTCTAGCAATTTAGATGAAAAGGTCAGTGTCAAGGACAATTGTTAAGATCTCCCATTGTGTCTCCCGCTAATATCAATTAGGCATTCGATGGCATGACCAAAGAGATCTGTTCTGCATTACTCGAGGCCGATGTAAATGTTAGATTAGTAGGGAAGCTGCGGAAATCCATCAAAGCTTCTGTGAACTTTAAAGAACTTGGGCCGGCAGTCAATAAGAAAAAAGTCATCCAAAAGGCTGTATACGATGAATTAGTCAAGCTTGTCGACCCCCATGCCGAACCCTTCAAGCCAAAGAAAGGCAAAGCAAATGTTATTATGTTTGTTGGATTGCAGGGAGCTGGAAAAACTACGACATGTACGAAATTGGCAAGGTGGTATCAATCGAGAGGCTTCAAGGCTTGTTTGGTATGCGCGGATACCTTTCGTGCGGGTGCTTTCGATCAGTTGAAGCAAAATGCTACGAAGGCTAAGATTCCATATTACGGTTCTCTCACACAGACGGATCCAGCGGTTGTAGCAAAGGAGGGTGTGGATAAGTTTAAGAAAGAGAGATTCGAGATCATCATTGTGGATACCAGTGGAAGACATCGACAAGAGGATGCATTATTCCAAGAAATGGTGGATATTCAAACAGCTGTGAAGCCCGACCAAACTGTGATGGTATTGGATGCTAGTATAGGACAACAAGCCGAGGCACAAAGTAAAGCTTTTAAGGCAACTGCTGACTTTGGAGCTATCATTATCACTAAAACCGATGGACACGCAAGTGGAGGTGGTGCAATTTCTGCAGTTGCAGCAACACATACACCTATCGTATTTATCGGGACTGGAGAACACATGCTTGATCTGGAAAAGTTCGCACCCAAGCAATTCGTTTCCAAGCTACTGGGTATGGGAGATATGCAAGGACTTATGGAGCATGTCCAGTCTCTAAAATTAGATCAAAAAGATACTATGAAGCACATAGTGGAAGGTATCTTCACGGTTCGTGATCTCCGTGATCAATTATCTAATATCATGAAGATGGGTCCTCTCTCAAAAATGGCTGGTATGATTCCGGGTATGGGATCCATGATGCAAGGAATGGATGACGAAGATGGCGCCATGAAGCTCAAACGTATGATATACATATGTGATTCTATGACAGCGAAAGAACTCGATTCGGATGGAAAGTTGTTTATAGATCAACCTACTAGAATGACAAGGATAGCTTGTGGAAGTGGTACTAGTGTGAGGGAAATAGAGGACTTGTTAACTCAACACAAGATGATGGCGGGTATGGCAAAGAAGATGGGCAAGAATATGCAGAAAGCACAAGGATCAATGGGAGGTGCAAACAAGCAACAACAGTTGGCTGCTATTCAAAAGAGATTAGCCTCGGTGGGAGGTGGCCAAAGTGGTGGTATGCCAGATATTGGTAACTTGATGGTATGCCTCATCTAATTTTTCTGATGTAAACTCTTTACTAACAATTGCGATAGAAAATGCTCGGGGGTGCTGGAGGTATGCCCGGAGGTATCCCTGACATGTCTAGTCTGATGGTATGTTCTAGGTTTAAGTCATTTCCAATATCGAGCTTTCGCTAATACTCTTTTAGAAAATGATGGGAGGTGGCGGAGGTATGCCAGGAATGCCGGGTATGGGAGGTGCTCCTCCTGCAGGGAGAGGTAGAAGGTAATCCTTCATATCGCTTGTATTTCATCCAAAGAAACGCAAGGAAATGGAACGGGAGGGAAAGGTATCTAGGTAATCAATGTATGCATTAAGCGGCGGCGTTCAGGTGATGAAAACAATTATCTGGGATAGATATTTGAAGTATCGATTTATGAAATCTATACGAGAATTGTATATTTCTCCCAAGAAAAGTTTCGTGCTTATCCTCTATCATTTATTACCGCTTTGTCAAGAAGTACTTGACGCAAATATTTTGTATAAATGTTTATCTTTTAATCTGGTATTGTAAATTTTACTTTTCATATTTCCTATTTTCCATGGAACCATGTCACCATTACCATCTACGATGAATTGCGATGTGGTTACTCGTAAAACTCGTTGTTTTCTAATTAATATATTATCTATCTCCAGAACAATCTCCCTCCTTCCGACTTATTCTTGTCCTTTTTCTCCACAAAACAATACTGTAGGGCAGTACAGTATGTCCAACGGTGCGGACTGCAATCCAACAATAAGACCCTGTTGGATTCTTGAATCTAGTAGAAACTTCCAACACAATTGAAATATCGAAGTACATTCACACATCTAACCATTTTGTGAAAGTGGAATCCGACGAGAATATTCAACTTGTTGGAAATATCGAAAGCGCACAGCTGGTCTATTATTCCAGACTATTGATATTGATCCTCTGGATATAGTAAGCACCTCTCTCCAAACGCCTTGCTCCAAATCCCTGGTATCCGACATTCTATCTATCCAATCGCGCCTTCATAACCGTATATTCCTCCCATCCAAACAATTCACAATACTCGAGCACTAATCTCGGTGCTCACCCCCATTCCCGGCCTCCCCAAACCCCTCCCCCTCTTATCATCCTCTACCCCCACCCAATCCTCCTCGTCTCTCCTCAATCCCGACCCCTTCCCCACACCCAGCACGCCCATTTCCCACTCCTCCCTCCTTCTGCCCACACTCTTCTCTATCCTTCCGCTCCCAGTCCTCCCACTATCAAGCGAAGTAACCGAACCGCCCACCGTAAGTCGACTCACCAATCTAAATTCATCATTTGCCGTTCCGTTTCCCCCTTCGCCCGTTTTACCATGATAATTCGTATTGACACGAGAATTGGCAATACGACACCCAGTCCGCTGACTTCCCGACACTGTACCCAGACTTTTGAAGCACTTGATATCTGGAATCAATTGGCGCAGAAGTGGCCTTAGCGAAGGAGCGCTGGCGCAGAAAAGTCCTGTATTGAGCTCAATCGAAGAGAAGGTTGTTATTTGCCAGACATTCCAGGTGTAGTCCCGCCCCGAGTAGATAGGTTCCAGGCGTACGTATCGGAGTATAGAGACTGTGATTATGAGGATACCGAAGCTAACTATAAATACAAGAAAGGCTTTTTGGAGTTTGGGAATTTGAAGCGGTACTGTGATGTTACCGTCAGTCGTCTATGGGCTTTAAAAATGAAGAATTTGTGAACTTTGATTGAAAAGGTAAAAGAAAAGGTAAGACATACAAATTCTCGGCACAGCAAAAGCAATCAGCGCCGCATCACTAAACACACTACAAAATGTAAAAGCAGTAATCGCCGGCATTGGATCATCACAATGAATTTCCTCCACGCTAGGATCCCACTGCGAAATGATAGGATCGCATTGAAAAATCAAAATGAACGTAGCAGGAATGGTCGAAACGAGTTGAAAAAGTATCAATATGTATATGATTATCTTACTCGTTTTGTCCTGAAAAATCCGTAAATAGAGCAAACACATGGCGATTCGTATCATCATGAGACTAAATTGGTAGAAAAGACGGGATACGAATGTGAGGATGTATAAGGTTTTGAGGTCGTTTGGGCTTTGGAACTCGATGTGGTGGCCGCCGCCGTAATTACAGGAGAGACTGGCGCAGACGGTGTGGGAGACGATAAGCATCTGGAGGGATTGTTAGTAAAGGTTAATGGGGGAGTACTTTCGAGTGGAATAGAGCTTGTCATACCCATGCTGCAACAAGGCAGGAGTCATCCCATCCCAGATTTCTTGTGATCACCCCTCGTGTATATAGATGTCCTGCGACGAATATCGTACCTAATGCTGCAGGAAGTATCGTCCCTACGAGTAACAATTGTACTCGCGACTCTTGTAAAAGTACATCGTTCTAGTGCTCTCGTTAGTGTTCAATCATACAACAAAACCATAGAGCGGTCGTCTCCACGTTAATCTGCTAGCGCTGTCACTAGCCAAGTTGAACTAGGACTTGACCAAAGTCTTGCCGCCCAATACAATCAAGTGACAATGCCGATTACGGCAACTGCTCTTCTGTAGAGATTACAATGAAGGAAGAGGTTCGACTTACTGAAGACATTAGAGGCAAGTTATCTTGTGTTTGACGCGCCGGTAAGGTGTCAACATTGTCATAAGTTAGGGGAGATGAACTCTTTTCATATTTCAACATCCCCGGATTTCCTCCCCAACACGATTATTACCAACGAACATGCTCAGACAAGGTAGGTATTGAAAAATAGTCTGTGCAGTGAACCTTCCTCTTCTGCAGGAGACAACGTTTACCCGTGATGCGAGTATGGAATGAACCTTATATTTACTATAAATTCATTACTTCAGATCAATCTAGAGCTTCAAGCAGGGTGTAATTACATGGCAGGCAGCATAATCAACGTATGGAACGGGAAAATGTTGCGTGGACAAGGGCCAGGGCGTAGATCATGCGTTAACCCCTAGCCCGTTCCATTGTCCCGATATTAATGCGGGGCTAATAGGGCAGGGTCCCATGTACCCCTTAAGAAGACAAGACGCGGAAATCGGGGATATATTCCAAAATGCTTGTTCTCCTATTCAATATCTGATGTGATATAGACCCTGAGGAATACCAAAAAAAAATCACCGGCGTTCCCGGCCAGCCATAGCACCTGGCCCTGTTTTCGCCAAAAAGTATAATGACTATCATCTTCCGTTCAATATGATCAAGGTAGTTGATATGTGCCTTAGTAAATCCAAAGGTTATAAAATAGGCTTGAAACTCCATTGTGGTGAGATCTAGTCTACGCCGCCAACTCAAGCAACCTGGAATTTTGTGTTATTTTTATTAAACCTTTTTTTGTGTGCCTAAATAGTTCGCTGAAAAAGCTGTATCACGAGTAGAAGAACTTCCTGTTCCAGGTGAAAAGCTATTCTTACTAAAAAGAGATCAAATAGTGAAGGTGGACTTCTTTTCTAAAGTGCGGATGTTTGAAGGGGCGTCTCAGATAAGAACGTTAACAAGCGAAGAGCGGCTGGACGGGAAAAAAACTGTTAAAGAAATAGTTTAGTTTAGTGAACTGTTGATTTCTTAGTTCGGATGATTGATGTATTACGGAACTGGACCTAAGACATTTAGAGTCAACTGAAACAGAAATTTGACAAGCAGCGGCATTGAGAGATCCGCTGGAAATCAGTGAATATAGAAATTTGCTATAAAACGGTTCTAGTGAGCAGCTTTACTCGTTAAAACATGGCCAACTCGTTGTGCTTTGATTTGTTTAAATTTTAGTGACTACATAATCCCTCATGAGATTTTGGAAGATTGCATAATCATTTTGAAGAGATCTAAATCTTTCTTCGCGTCCTCGACACTTGTCTTGGGAGTCTTCCCCTTCACTGCACAATCATGAAATTCCAAAAATTCCAAAGTATATGGGTCTTCGTATGTTTTCCTCATAGTTCTTTCCTGGTATCCTGATTCACCAATTCTTTCTCTGATCGTCATTGTGACAGGGAGCCCTTTGACATAAGGAGTGTCATAATTGACCCGAACGATCTTATCTTCCGAATATACTTCTATATGAGCATCAAAAATTGGGACGTTATTGACACCCGACTCATAAGTCACAGCAAAGCCATCGTATTGGAATAGAACCGTCCAAAATGGTAAACCGAGAGACGACCCCAAGACTTTTTGAGGCATACCCCCAAGTATTTCTCGCATTGCACTCAGGTCATGGGTAGCGAGACTAGATAGATTAGCACACGTTTTACAGCAAGCTGAAGTTTTTTGGGTGCATTACATTCCAAAAAATCCTAGGAACTCCTTGGATGATGTTGTTACATCTACCCCATACTCTGTTCCTAGAGCGTGCGTAATCTGTTCATCTAGGACCGCTGACATAGCTTCCGAATCTTCTTGCTTAAAATCCGTGAATTTCCTAGGGTACGTTGCCGATTGGCCTACAAAGGCGCTGTTGGGTCCAATGATGTCTCTAACACGTGCATATTGGATCTTTCCGAGCCCGCCTACTTCGGACACAGCATCAACGAATGCTTGAGCATATCGTCTTTGGTATCCAACAAAGATCTTGCCTGCCGATCCCTTTTCCGCTTCTTCGAGTTGCTCTATGTCTCGATAGCATAATGCCAATGGCTTTTCGACTAATGTGTATTTGTCGTTGTGTAATGCTAATATAGCCTGGGAAGGGTGAAAGCCGTGTGCGCTACTTATCAGAACTACATCGACATCCGGAGATGAGCAGAGTTTCGCTGCATCGGTGGTCGTTTTTGGTTTGTTCCCAGTCACTTTTGAGGCGCAATGCTCAAGAGCAGTTGAAGAGGGGTCGCAGAGGTATGTGATAGTATAGTAGTCGGAGAGGTTATTCAGAACCGAGATATGCGAGACCTATGTTGGAGGCTAGAGGTTAGCTGCATTTCGCTGTAGACGTCTTGAATTGCAAGTACCTGTGCAATCTCTCCAAGACCTATTATACCAACTCGTAGTATTTCAGGCATTGTTATAAGACGTGAATGTCCAATGGTCTGATGATGAATATGTAGGGATGATCGTTCAAAGGGTAGTAGAACACTGAGCCGACGAACTGAAGACCTAGATGAATATTGTGATGTTGACTAGAAACAGACTCTGATATTGATTTCCAGTGTTTAAATGGGCCAATCTTTAGCAAGTGAATATATATACCAGTATCATACTGGTACTACACCTTGCATCCACAAACCTAATGAAGGGGAAGGCAACCGAAAATGCAGTATAGCATCATAGGTACACGACAGACAGTGGGGCATAGTTTTACATCTTCAACCCCGCAATAAAACTTATCTTTGGGTGACATCAGCCTTTAAACCTCGTCGACTCAACTGCTCAAGTTTCAAAAGTATGGGTGTCTGTTGTTGTCAATGTTGACAATGAAGGGGGAGCTTCTGTTTTCATGGCTCCTTATGTTCTAAAGAATGGTCCGTGCACAACAACTCGATTTCTCCGACAAGACCAATTCTGTTCTAAACCCCATCACGATATCATCATTCATACATTCTTCATACATTCCTTGACGACCTTTCAGATTCTCAAATCAAACGAAAAATGGAAACATACCGGATATTTTCAACTCTCAAAGATCAAATGAGGAAACACTTTACCATGAACCATAGTCATTTCACGAGACATACTTCTATGTTCTACAGAATGTGCTGGTTTTGCGATACTCACGCAGTTCCCGTAGATGGTGGAAGGGAGTTCGGCAGCGGTGGTCCTTGATATGCATTATTGGGGAGAATCACTGAGACTTGAATCGGAGGTTGGAGTGGTGATGGATTTGATTTTTTTTTCTTCTGATGAGGAAAGCGATGGCAAAAGTTAATAGGGCGAGGAGTACAAACACGCCACCAACAGCTCCACCAATAATGGCTCCTAGCGGAATGCCAGATTTCTTTGGGGTTTTTGGACTTACGAACTGGAGTTGCTAGCGACGATGGAGTTGAAGATACCGGGCTACGTGCACCTGTTGTGGACACAAAATTCCCAGATGCGCTAGTCAAATCTTCAGCGTCGTCTCCGTTTTGAATACTGCTTGCTGAATCGATGCTTCGAGGCATTGTGGTGACAGCGGTGACAGCCATTGATTCGGCATCAGTAAACTGCGTCGAACATTGAATAAAATAGCCGGAGACTTCACGCAACGGATCTTGCTTCTTTGAGGATTATTCCAGAGACAAGTTGCACGGTTTGGGCATGCGGCATCATTTCAGCATCCGGTCAAAGATTCTGCTAGAGCATAAACTGCTGAGTAGTCTATGCAAGTCATGAATATATTGCAAAGTTCAATATCTCCCGTACAGCAACCAACTGCAGAGTACAAATTACGAGCACAAGTGAAAGGTTCCGCTCCAAATTATTAGTGCTCATCTCCTTGCAATGGCGTTTAACTGTGGGAGTACGAACATTCGATACCACTGAAGTACCCGCACGTGTTTATCGCATTTTTCTGACGTTTCAAAAAGCTCTAACACTTTAAGAGCTTTGTTTGGAACTGCTGTGGTTTTGGACTCTATCCTCCTTCATTAGCCGTATGCACTACCCAAAGTGATTGATCACTATGAACGACTCGGGCGCTGTATTCCAGAGGAAAACAAACATGAAAATATAATGCAAATGGCACAAAGCCTCTACCATCCTACTGCCTATTGTACAACACAAAAGCAGATTGATCAAATCAGCTCACGAGTCACGATACTGATGGAAGTTGAGACTCGACTGGCTTGGCTAATTATTTCACACCATGCTTTATTAAAATATATATTATTTCAAGCCTAACATGTGAATAAAGTTCCAACCACCAAAAGCTTAGGCCCATGAGGATCACTTTGCGAAATGAAATTATTTGATTGGAAAATTCTGGGACTTTTGGTGGGGATTCTTTCAGCTGCCACTTCACTAATGAACGCCACGACGAAAATTAGTCTGTAGTTTATGAGACATTTTGGGCATTGGGTGATTACTCATGTGAATATTCAGTCTGGGCTGTGCAGAACAGTTTTCGAACGGGAGATATGTTGCCCCGTCGAAGGCTTTTTTGCGGAGCAGAATTTACGAAGAGTTTTAATATGTGTGTCATTCCCTATTTCACGAGCTACAGCCTTCCTAAATAAGCAAATTTCCTTTCCTTCCCTATGCTGTAGATGCAATTGCATCGTAAATTCCTTTCCATATGCATACTTCTCAGGCATGCGCTTCTAACTACCGTATTAGATAAACGATTGGCTCCAACAGCAACTGCGATAATAACTTAGAGGAACCATCAAAAGCGTCGCATGCAATATCAACTATAAGCTTGGTTCTACGACACGCAGGCTTAATGGTGATCAAGAACCCTCTGAACGCCTGAAACAAACGTCATCTCTCTTAATAACACAAAAAATTCAAATCAATGCAGAATCACCTGGAATAGAAGTCATGTGTAAAATACACTCATGGCCGTCTTGGTTTTTGACAGAGCATTTTTCGCCTTCTCTGACACGCCACATCCCACCTTTAGATATGCGAAATTTCTCGGTTCCAAGGGACACCCATATGCTACCTTGAGCCACTGAACAAACTTGAAGTCCATTGCTCTTGTCCTTCAAGACGATAGTTTCACGGTTTTTAAGGTGAATGGTGTTGAAATTGACGCCCGCCACATTGATACCTTGCAACTGGCGCATTGGCGATCGGATATAGTTGGATGAGAATGCAATGTCTGAATGAACGAAAATTTGTTAGCAGAAATTTAAAAGTTGGATTTTGATGATTCTACTGACTCTCTTCACGCTGTGCATCCTTTTCCATGGGATTACCGACCATTGCACGAATTTTTCCCGCGTTGAACTCCCAATCATTCTCATGCTTAGGCTCAGCTGATTTGGTGGATGCTGGTAGAGCATTTTGCGAACGAGGGGACTCTACCGAAAAGGTTGGTGGTGATTGAGAAAATGCATTACCAGTAGAGCCACGCCTCTTTCCGAAAGGTGAATTTGGTGGTAAAATTGGGGTTGAAGGTATCGGAGAAACACGGAGAAGATTCAACCGAATTGGAGAAGCTGGTGGGAGAATGGGTGTCTGTCCGTTACTGGAGTAACTTCTTGGACGTGTAGGGGGAAGTATCGGGCTGGAGGTCAGAGGTAAAATTGGTAGGTGAGATCGAACGGGTAAGATCGATGTTCTGCGCTGGGCCGAATCGCCATTCATCTCGACTCCTCCAGTTTCCGCCTTCTCCCCGCCATTTGTATGGCCATTGCTCAGTCCTTCAAAATGTACCGTCTTTGGACCCTTTGACTTGCTCTTCTTTTTCTTGCCTTCAGTCGCATTTCCATTCGCATTTCCATGCTTTTCCTCCATAGCTTTGGGCATTGTAGGTGTCGGATGTTGGGAATTGCGAGCAGGAGGTAAGATTGCTTCTCCCAATTCCGTGCTTATCTCTCCTAGACCTCCACTCATCAAAGTATCTTCTTGTCGCTGCAATTCGTGAGAGTTTTGTTTGGACTTTTGCTTTTGCTTTTGCTTCTTCTTCTTCTTCTTCTTTTCTCCTCCACCATTCTGCTGCGCATTTTGGTGCTGGTGATTGTGGTTCTTCTTTTTCTTGTGCTGGTGCGTATGAGTGTCGGGGGTAGTGCCGTTTGTATTTTGAGGAATGACTTCATAAACATGATCGTGATCATGCTCACGTTTGATACCATGGGGATGGTGGTTCCCGTTACTGGGGAGAACAACCATTGGATACGCTGTAGAATTTAAGGGTTTGTTAGTCTGATTGAGTTTGTTTACTATAAGACCAAGGCAGGATAATCTGGGAGGCAATGGGTAAAAGCAGAAACGTATACTAGATTAGAACCCGAGATCAAAAAATCAAAACAGAAGTCAAATCAACTTACACATCTCGAATGAAGCAATTACGCGCAACTTTTCTGCGATGCGACAATTATATCTGAATCTGTTGCTGTTGAAGTTGTACGCTGAAATAGTTGTAGAGAAAATAGCAGAACAGAAGTTTTAAGATGAGAGGGAAGAAAGATTATTTGGAGAGAATGGTTGAGAGATTGATTGAAAGCTGATAATTTATATTATTTATTTTATCCCATCTTCTTTTCTTTTTCCTTCCCCCTTTGAAGATGGAGGTTCTATTGTTTTGGACCTCGGATCCAAAAGTGACGGTGAATCTGATATAAATTTGAGAGGGCTATTTTGATTGGCTAATCTGACAAGCTTTATTTACAATTTCTCATCAAGCAAACTTCGCTCCCTTTCTTCAGCTACCGCTCTGGATATGTACTTTGATGAATTCCGCTTTCCACTTTCCGCTTCCGCTGCATCTACGCACACTTGACTACCTAGTACTTTTCGAAGAATCTTTTTCGATTGAAAATGTCACTCTTATAACCTCGTATGAAAATTGAGGCATCCTCAAGTTCGTTTGCCGATATCTCTCACGTGATTGATTTCTTTGCTTGCTTTCGCCAAACTTTCCCATAACGAACCTTACTCTCACTATCATTGCAGTCTGTGCCGTGAATATACGCATCGGTAGTGCCGTGCCAATAATTTGCCAAGTTATATTCCATGAGCTCTCTGCTGGATGTAAGAAAAGAGCTCTCGAGACTCCAGTGGCCTTGTAGATCGGCTGTTTTGGTCGGTCCAGGCTTGTCGCAAACCCCATTCTCCAAACCCTTATTTTTTTCGCGGTAGCAGTTTTGAACGAGGAACGGATGCGAGTAGTCCTGATCAGTGAGTGTCACTCACTGACTGGAGCGAAGCTAGGATATATCTCGCTTATTGAGTAGCTTCTATGTGGGAACTGAGTATTGGGCTTTTGGTTCTTAAATATTATGCTAATAAACTCTATCGGACCTCTCTTGCGCTTCCGAAGCCCCTTCCATCTGTCATTGCTAATGTAACTAAAGCAAGCCGATGTTCAACACACTTTGCCTAACAATAGGATACAGCACATCAATACATTGTTCTCGCGGTGCGCTCCACCGGACTCGCTGCGGAAATTTGGTGGGCCAGAAAGTATCTCCGCAGAAGGGACCGACAGTCACAATACGTGAGGATGAAGGGTTTGCTGGGGGTTTTATAGTCAGTAAATACTTAACAACTCTTCCAAATGCTCTATTTCATAAATTCCATTACATCCGTCTATACTCTAATCAGAGGCTTGCGATAGTCCATCGAAAATACGCGCTATTAGTTGTTAAGTCGACCAAGCTCTATATTTTATACCTTGGATTTTTGCATAATACTTATCTGTGGTCTTACAAAAGCTATCGAAGAGTGCTGTTGTATAGAGTCACTCCGTCGATAAACACTTGCCTGTCCATTGACAAATTGCCAAAACAGACTTGTAGTTGTCGTGCTCGACCGATTCCTTCAATCATTCAGAGTTTATTCTAATATCTGTCAGTATAGAGAATCTTTAGAATCTCACATTTCTCATCGTATACCTTCATCGTAGCGTTCCTTGGTTTTTTTTCAATCACTGAATCAGGAATTCGGACTTTTCTTCCAATTCTGTCATGGTTTCCAGAACCATGCTATCTACCTGCCACTCTTCTTCGTCCATTTCTTGTCAAACAATATCCTGATCATGACCAGCGTAAGGCTTATCTCCTACTGCTATCTTGACTATTTCTTCAAGCCATAGAAAAAGTGTCAGCCCTGGAGTACATCTATTTCATCATTCTATACTTTCTCCTAACTTCCGCTATATCATATTAATTGATGTAAATTGCCTCAATCTAGAATGGACTTAGATTAACTAAGATTTGGACTCCGAGATTCATTTTGTTGCTTACATACCCAAGTTTTGTCGCTGTTCAGTTGACAAGTGAGCCCTTTTACCACCGGTACTGCGTCTACGAAGATTGTAGATTCAAGAACTCGAAGTGTTAGTGTGGAGGACCTGAACTGGGAGATAACGGGTGGAAGGAAAGTTCTTTGCGATATTATAGATATGATATAATATACATAAAGTGATTTAAATATATTGCCTCATCAATAAAAATTTAGTTTGATATTATCTTCGTCTCTCTCCAGATTATTACTTTGCGGATAGAATCTATACACATAGTTATCGAACCCATATTCAGAATTATGGGTGATCTCTTTCAAGACCATTTCATTTTTCATACCAATTCAATCTTATACAACATATACCACATTCATTCTATCATACCCAGCTCCAACAATTTGAGCATGGAACATGATGTGATATATCAATCATCACGAAATACAATATTCTCGTTCCTCCACCTTCAAGTTCTTGTCTATCCAACTCATCGACTCATTTCCTCGCCTTCTTATCAGATCCTTGTTCTGCAAGACTACCTAGTGATTGGTCTAGTTCATAAAAATGCTTGAAGCCATATATAAGAAGTGCGTATAGAAACTCAGTGATCTCGGATAACTTCCATTTCCTATCTCCCATCTCCCATCTCCCATTACATTTCACCCTCTACGAACCTCTACTTCTCTTTTCCTTCTCACCCCCATCCTCAAAACAAAGAGCAAAAGCAACCATCAACCATCAACCAAACTCCACAAACTCCTCAACCTCTCATCCCTCATAATCATAACAAAACTAATCCACATATATGAACCTTATGTATTCCACCTACAAATCACAACAGAACAAAATATATACAAGTAAGTCAAAGCCCCAGATGAAAGTGTAAATTTCAAACTCAAGCTTGCTAAAGAATTTCAGTCCTCTAATTTATATAAAAAATCAAACCTAAAGAATTAAAAGGATTTCGAGTCAAATAAAATATGATTAACAAAGAAATACAAATAGGAACTAAAATCGTTTTCAATTATATAATATTCATAAAGTCCATATCCAAATTATTATCCCATAATTACCCTGAATTATTTTCCATGTATTTGTGTATCAATATTATCTTCGGAGAAGAATACCCGACTGTTAAGTGAAATATCGATACTTCAATTCAAATTTCATCAGTATTCATTTATATCTAAGATTATTCGTGCACTTTGTGTATCTAATATCTTTTTACAAATACTCATTTCTTATTTCGCTATATTTTGTATATATGTATATACACAGATGTATAATCTTATACACATACACCAAATCCCATCCGAACACGAGACCAATACAAAATCCATACAATCCCAAAATACCATTTCATATACACCTTATCTGTAAATAAACGATAGGAGAGATAGATAACAAGCCCAAATACATATTTCCCGCAGGCTCGCTTAGCCACCCCCCCTGGAATGTAAACACATGTAGACCCAACATCCCTCGCCATGACGGGGAATGTAAGGTCTTGAATACCAGCCATCCATACTCTCAAATCACCACACACAGCCCCCAAATTCCACACCTACCTACAGATTCCCATTCTCGACTCCAGCCCCTCCAATCCCCCACTACTCACATGTGCTTCTCAACTTCTCACCCAGTACCTACCTACCTATCTATGAGTACGTCCAGTCCATGCCGGATATCTATAGCTATATCAAATCACCCGAAGCAGCGAACCCCAAATGTGATTTTCCCGCGGGGATTCCTGAAACCGGAAAGATGGTTAGAGATACTGCCTGATATTTGATGATTTGACATATTATGATTTGAGATCTGAGATCTGATATCTGATCACGATTAGATGATCTGGTAGAAAAAATGAACGCATTGGGATATGGAGGGGACCGCGCATTTGAAATAAAGATATAGAATTCCCTGGCTTGGAAGCATTTGTTGCTCGTGATAAGATACTAGGAGGAATCTATGTGCTTTCTTCTATTTGGCTCTTTTTCTCTTTTATATCGATTGTACGAAAGTCATCCAACCCATACACATACACACACACACACACACACACACACACACACACAAACAAACAAACATACCAACCCATCACCCAGCAACACATTACCCATCGCCTATCACCCAGCACAACACGCCACAATGACCAATCTCCACGGTATCCTCGTCCCCCGCGCCCAAATCCCCATCATAGATCTCCGACCCTCTCGTACACAGCGGATGCTAACACCAATCATTATTTTTCTAACGCTTGTCTTTCTGCTGCTTTGTGTAGTTGCGGGGATTGTGCTTAGTGTTAGGTTATTCGGAGAGGTGGATAGGGATAAGGAGAGTGTTGGGACGGCGTTGAGAGTTGGGACTGCGTTTGTGGGAGTTGGGGTGAGTTTTTCTTTTTAGTTTTTCTGAGTTTTTGTGGGGGTTTTTGGGTTTTGGTGAAGGAAGAGAAGAGAAGAGAAGAGAAGAGGAGAGGAAATAAGGACTTGAAGACATGAAAGATATACCTACGAAAGACACGAGCAAGGAGAGGAAAAAGCAAAGATTCAAATCATCATGCTAACCCCCATCCAGTGTTCCTTCACCACGCTCTATCTAATCCTCCACCTAAGCAGCAGCATTCAAAACGCGCCTGTAGGATACGTACGGCCACCGGAATTAAAAATCCACGGGTATAGTTTTATCGTCGCGCGCGTTACGCTGGTGTGTTGGATGATATCACTCATCATATCCAGTATCATTATCTCCAAACCGAAGGTGTGTGTACCAGGCACGAAAGAGTGTTTGGTGCAGATAGGAGGTGTGGTTATTAGTGCTATTGGATTGTGAGTATTCTTCTAAATTGATGTATAGAATAGATCGCTGCAAGATATAGACGCCGAGGGGGGTGATCATTGGACGGTGCTAATATCAGGAGTATAGTATAAGTATAGGAATCATCCTCACGGCCCTGGAAGCCTGTCAATATCCCTTCCAACTACCAACCCGCAGTAACATTCTCCCCGGCACGGTAAATTGCAGAGTGAGTTCCTTTGGGGATGATTTGGTAGATAGTAATCTTACCTCACTTAATCCATCTGCTGCGAATATATTGTCCCAAGCGCAATTTCGGAGTGTATCGACCAGCACATCGACTTCTCACGAGACGATCCAGTCGCTTCATGAAGATTATTTATTTATGGGGAATGAGAAGGAAGAGTGGGAAAAAAATCAATCTTTGACGATAGCGGATGCGAGGATTAAGAGTGAGGCGAACGTGAAAAGGAAACCCGTTCCTGCAAGTCCAGCAGAGTCGAAGGTACCAAAAGAGGAGTTGCGGAACGAGATGATTTTTATGCCGGGGGAGTTCCCTGAGGAAAATTTGGTTGCATCGGTGCGAAATTCACCTACATCCAATTCACCCGTATCCGCCTCATCGGAAGTGAAATCAAAATCTAAAGGTTGGGGAATTGATTGGTCATATTTGATGAGAAACACAGGGACGGAATCGGATACCAGTGAAAAGTGCACGACACATTTTGATTCAGCAATATCTCTGGGAACGAACAACAGTACTGAGTGCGCCACCTGCGGAAACTGTACAAATCCAACATCTTCAATAAAACAACCGATTGTTTCTTCTGCTACGCAGAGAATGGGAAAGCAGAGGAACGTCACGCCCAGTAGTAGTATTAGTGATGTTGCCATGAGATCACCACTATCTACCATGAGGTTTGTGTTAAATACTTCACATGTTCGAAAATATACTGACGAGGTTAGAACGGCCGAATCTCCAGATATAGCTATTAAACCCAAAGTGGCACTTGTTCCAACTATGGTTCCTTCATCACTTGATCGAATATCTCCCCGAAAACCTCCTATTGCACAACCTCTACCCATAGCGGCTCTTAATGAAATGATGGTAAGGAGACCATCAATTCCACCTCCTCCTACGAGAATGCCAAAGCCGGCTCCGTTAGAACGTATACCACTACCTTCTCAACATATCACACCACTCAAGAGAAAACCCATGGAGAGCAAAGTCACGAAACCACCACCCAAATCATGGAAAGATTCCCTCCCAGTCCGAGGAGGCAGTTTCCAAATTGAAAGGAAACCCGTCGCGACAACGAAAGAAGTTATCCCGAATAAATCCCAAAGTCCCGCAGCCAAATCAATTCCCAAACCAAGACCCTCCGAGACAAGACCATCCTTAAAATCCTGGAAAGATTCCCTACCCATCCGAGGAGGAAGTTTCGAGATTGAAAGATCAACCGCCAATATCCGGGACGTATTCCCAAATATATCCCGAGGACGATATGAAAACCAACCCTCAATCACGGCACCCAAACCAACACCATTGAAAGCAAAAAAGAGGCCCGAAAGTAAAACATACACACCAGTCACCACCAGGTCACCTAATACCGCCATTGTGGTTAAGAAAAAAAGCGCCGAGATGAAAATCCCTGGCGCGTTTATCGATTACACGAAATCAGATTCGTCCAAACGACCTACGAGTCGCGAGATCAAAGTCCCGGGTGCGTTTATCGATGGTAGTTCTACAGCTGAGAGAGCCGACGTGGACCAAAATCCAGAAGAGGAAAGTATTCATCGGAAAAAACCACAGGGGGTGCGACCGCTAAAGTTGCGACCAAAGGCCAAGGTTGCCGAGAGGAGGAAGGCCGTGGGAAAGGAGAAACAGGAAGAGAAAATGAAATGGGTTGGAAAGACTAAACAGGCTGAGAAATTTCAAGTTTCGGCGGATGAACCGGAATCGTTGTATATACCTGCACCGCGGGGACCACGACCTTTTAAACGGAAATTGTTTGGGTGGTCGAATGTTGGGACGGGGTGGAATGAAGGGGGTGG
>NGKH01000027.1:219697-251507 GCA_002162575.1 Sclerotinia glacialis
TGGTGATGGGGGTGATGGGGTAAGAAGGGGGTGGGAGGGTGTGGTACCGTTGAGGAGATTGAGTTTGGGGGAGGTATCGATTGGGATGGGACATTTATGGGAAGATTAGCATTATGGTGTGATTTGAACCGATTAGATTGATCAGATAGATTAGATTAGATTAGATTAAATCGATCAGATTGATTAAATTTCTAGGTGAAGTGATTGGATCAAGTAGATTGATTAGATTAGATGGGAAGTTATCTGTTTAATGCATACGAACAAATGGGGCGTTGGGTAGGATTAAAAATGGAGAAGCTTGCTGTACGGACAGAACATTTGATCGATCTTAGCTAGCTATTTATCTATTTAGCTATTTGTCTATCTATGTATCTATGTATCTAGCCATCTAGCTATCTACCGAGCTACCTTGCTACCTAACCACCTAACCACCTAGCTACCTAGCTACCTAACTACCTAGTTACCTACCTATCTATCTACCTATCTACCTACCCACCTACCCACCCATAGAGAGATCCGAATAACCCATTACATGAATCACATTCAGCAAAGATTTTCAAAATGTGATTCATTCACTGCAAACCATCGTATAGTATAACATAGACCAAGCAACGAATATCACACCCCAACCAATCATCTCACATATCTCCCCTCATCAACAAGTGCACGTGGAAACGTGATTGAAGCGGGGGATGAAGAAATGTGTAAAGTGACACCTGTAGCGCAATACCAAGCAGATTCAAAGATAGCAGATAGACGTCAGGTTACATATTCCATGCGGACAACTTCCATGTGGACCCCTTCCATACGAACCCCGCTTCAACTTCATTTACTCGGTATACTGACTGACTTCCACTTGTACTGATCCATAAGCTTATCCATAGCTACCTATCTATATATCCGTATTTCTATCGTGATGCATGTGCTTGAAGCGTTAGGGAGGTTGATGATGCCCAATGAAAGAGAAATCCCATTGATGGGCTGCAGGATGACGTTGGGGGATTTTGGTTGCCGCGATTTCCTGATGAAAAATATTCTTGATTCTTGATTCTTGATTCTTGATTCTTGATTCAGGTGGTTGGTTGGTGTGTTGCATTATTGACAATTGAATGAGTAAAAATATAATGTATTCTTGAAATGAAATGTTAAAAGGAGCTCTTATCTATGGTTGTCGATGACTGACTGACTGACTGCTGGCTGACTGACTTGACTGACTTGACTGACTGATTGAAAATAGATGATACGATGTGATAAAGATATTAAACAAAGCTACCTTCCTAGATCCTCTACCTAGATCCTCTACCTAGATCCTCTACCTAGATCCTCTACCCAGATCCTCTCTCTACCTATAAACCCAGTTCATATAATTCCATCCAATGTGATAAAACACCCAGCAAGCATTCCATTCTATTTTATTCCATTCAAGCGGTCATACCCGATGATATTCATATTACATCACATCATATTACATCACATCACATCACATCACATCTCATCTCATCATCTCATCATCAAAATATCCAAATATCTCCAGACTCCAGCCTGAAAAAAGCTTCTGATGAGCTTCTGAACCACATTTCTCTAACTTCATCACCAATGCTAACGACTAACGTGGAAGCTAACGTGAATCCTTGTTCTTTCTCCATTTTAAAAATTTAGAGAATTTAGTATTTTATTCATATTTATTCATATTTCATTCATATTTCATTCATATTAACTCATATTTATTCATATTTATTCCTATTTATTCATATTCCATTCATATTCCATTCACATTTTATTCACATTTCATTCACACCCATTCACACTCACACTTTAAATTCACTTCAACCCCATCTGTTTCTGAAGAATGTGAACTTTTTTACTCAGCTGCCCTCATTTTTACAAAGTCACACGAACATTTCTTTACGATAACGGTTTTTATCTTTATTTTAGGAATAAAGGGGGAAAAAAAAGAGAAAGAAGATAACTATTTGCTCTTCTCTCCTCTGCTCTCCTCTGCTCTCTTCTGCTCTTTTTTTTTATATCTTTTTTCGAAGAGTTATTTATCTTCTACACTCGCGGCTATTTACTCACCTACCTACCATACAAATAAATAACAAATACCCTCAAACCTCCAAAGAAACTTCTCGGGTCATAGTAATACACAGGAACCAAACAAAAATCCGTCGAAATAAAGCTTAGGTACTCGGGGAATACATACCACAATCAACCAATCAATCAACCAATCAATCCATCAATCCATCAATCCATCAATCCGTCCATCAATCCATCCATCAATCCATCCATCCTGGATAACCATCCAATCATCCATAAGAAAGAAGTGGGTGGCAATTTACAACAACTACCACAACTACCACAATTACAACGACAAGAACAACAAATAAATCCATTTCTTCTTCAGGAAATACAAAGAATTCCATAAATCTTCAACACATACGATTCAAAAACACTCATTAGACAATGACTACCACCATGTCTTCTTCAGAAGCACCAGTTCTTCATAATCCTCCGAGTCCTACTGTCAAACGTCCAAAAGGTATTATTACTTATAAATTCCCTAGCAATTTACCCCGCTATCACTCTCTCACTCTCTCACCATTCATCACAAACAACCAACAATAATCAAAACTAACCCCGATCCCTCAAAAGGCATTCTCAAAAATTCTTTCCACCGATCTCCTCCCTCCCAAGCCCCCATCACCACCACCGCACCCCCAATCACCTCCCCAAAACACGTCGGTATTCCCCTCTCCACCTCCCCGCCAACCGGCACATCCGACAAAGACGTCACTCTCCAAAACACTCTCCAAAATGCCGGCCATCGACGATCCTCATCTAGCGGACACCCAATCCGTCGTCAATCATCGGGATCCGCTCATCACGATGATAACAACAACATGCGACTACAATGGGACGAAGCAAATCTCTATTTAACCGAACAGGAAAAAAGCAGCACGATGAAGATTGACGAGCCAAAGACCCCGTATGCGAAACATTATGATCCTGCTGAGGATGAAGATGAAATTCGGACGATTGATGCGGGGGATATAGTAGTGGATGAATTAGATAGACAGATGAGGAGTCCACGGTCGAACCGGGCGCGGGATGAGGAAATTCCCGGATTGAGTTTAGGAGAGCCAGAGGAGGCGGTGCCGGATAGGGAGGTGGTGATGGGGGATGCGGAGGAGAAGAAGGTTCATGTGGCGGGGGCGGGGTTGGGTGAGGATGGGGATGGGGATGCTGGGGCAGGGGTTTTGGGAATGACGCCTGAGGAGAGGGAGAAACATGAGAGGTTTGAGGAGTTGAGGAGGAAACATTATGATATGGCTAATGTGGCGGGACTTTTGGGTCATCCTGAGGAGATTGATGTAGATGAGGATGAGGAGATGAATGGAAGATAGGCGGGGATAGGCTTGGGGGATTTTTTCTGTGGCGGTGGTGAGGGTGTTCTTGGGGAGGGGGTGACAGGAATAGAACGAGGAGTTCACATGTGAATTATGGCGTTTTTGGGTTCAGGAGCAATAACTTTACTTTACTTTACTTTCAATATCTTGAAGCAAATGATTTGTTTTGGGTTTGTAGCATACTCATTCATACTCATTCATACCCTTTCATACTCTTTCATATTCATACTTTACTATACTCTGAATATTCTCCGGTTTTGCTTTGATTGATCTTTTCTTTTCTTTTCTTCTCTTTGGGATCAGAGGATAGGAACTGAATGAATGAATGAATGAATGGAGATGTTCATAGATAGGATAGGATAGGATAGGATAGGATATAATTTGAGGAAGATATAGGGTTAATAATGGGTATGATTTTAATTGAATTCATGCGTTGACTTTCCTTATTAAATATGTACGGAGTATGTATGTAATAAGTAAGGCTTATGGTTAAGATTAACCTGTTGGTAGTTCATAACCCAGCTCGTTTCCGAATCAATCAATGTAACTGGTGAACTGATTACTCATTCTCTACTCGAGTATATTGGTCCTGGTGGTCAATTTCCCGAAGCAACCTATTTAAAGCGCTCTCTCGAAAATTGTTTGGGTATCTACTGGTAACGGTAATAGTTATCTTATTTGTTTTATATTCTTTCGGTTCGACCATGTCATTCTCTTCTCTCGGAAAAAGTGTCAGACCCTGCCTGGTGCGCCGCCCGGTTTCATCGTCTATCGGGTATATATCTAATCTGATGCTGACAGGCTGTGAAAGGGACTATCCTCCGTTAGAAACCTGCAGCTTCCCGTCGACATCTAGGGCTCATCAAGCGCTTCGATTATTCGCTAGGGAATGGAAAGAAAACCCAACTCCGGAGCAGGGAGTAATCGAACTGCTTTCAATACCCGCACCTGGTGTACCTACCTTGACATACCGTATCGGATCGTTTCTCCTCTTCCCTCCGATTGATTCCAAATTGGTTACACGAATGATGTCGTCATCATCTACATTATTGCATTGGTCATTAGGCTACCAGGTTTCAATTTAATGCTATATTTGCTCTTCTGTGTCACCCCGTACACTTCACTGCGCTGGTGCTGTATAGTCAGGCCAGCAGAGATATTCTATGTATATTATATTTAAAGTACAGGACCTCAGCCACGGGTCAGCAACGCTACAAAGAAGCACCTCTGGAACTTGCAACTTGCAAAGGCTCTTTCACGTCTGGAGAACCTCAGCATATCTGAACATCCAAATGAAAGTCACCAGTCGCGATCGGTAGACATGGTTATCAGGATGCCAGCGCCAAAGGTGCGCTACATCATGATGCCGCCAATCAAAGTAGCCGTCTTTCCGATCGACTTGGCACTTTTTTGAAAGCTTGATGTTAACTCGATATCGGAATTTACTATCATATCATTGCAGAATTCACGCCCTGCCCATGCCGTGAGCGAGCTTGCCAGGCCTTGCAACTTTGGGTTTGGGTTTCTTGACAAGAACGATTTCTCGCTTCTGGGCATCATCTCCTTTCTCGGGCTCGGCCGGAAGACAATATACCGCCGAGAATATTGGAGGCTTAGGGGGCTGGGATTTGACTTCGGGTTCTGGATTCTTGCGGGATAAATTCATAGAGTGAGTGAATGGCAACAGCGCCAAAAATTCTTTAAGGATGGTGTCACACTCTTGTCGCGTGTTATATATATGCTCTAGAGCGAGAGAAAGAACGGAAAACTACGTGACGCATGGGAGGGCTACAATCGATACTTCCGGCATTCAATCAATCCGAGAGATAATTTTGGCGAAGAAAGGGGTTTGCGCTCTTTCAAAGCACCAAAAAAATCTCTGCTCCTCAGTTCGCAAGACTCCATAGGACGATAAGCGCTAGAGATGAGAACACTACGTACGTCCTGGAAAGGAAGGCGTGGGCTTTGCGATTTGGTACGCTACTACGTTTTTGGAGAAAGCGATGATGGGAGGAAGAGGATAAAGAGTACGTGGATATTGTTGCGAGGAGATGATCGCCTTGGTTTCTTGAGATGGAATGGAATGCAGATGGAGATGATTGATATCACCCAGGAGAATTTGACATAGGATTACACATGTGGTGAGCGGCCGAGAATCCGATGACTGAGGGTTTTGCGAAAACCGAGTGACTGGGTGAAGAAGATGCATAGGATAATCAAACCGAGGATTTAATAAAAAAGGGGAAAAGAATAGAATGGGGAGGAGATAGATACTTGATCTGAGAATCTGAGAATCTGAGATATAGATATAGATGTAGATATAGATATAGATATAGATATAGATATAGATATAGATATATATATAGATATAGATATTAAAACTTGATATGTATATTATATGGAGCTATCTACCTAGTGTTTACTTTTCCTTTTCAAGAGAGAAGGTAGATCGAGTGAGTGAGTGGAGGATGTGAGTGGAGTTCTAGAAGGTTGAGATTTGGGTTAGATGGTAGGTTGTTGAGTGAGGTGAGTGAGATAGGGGAGAAATGTGAATAAGACAAGGACTATGTGTATTCAATGCATATACATATAAAGATCTACATCAACATCAAAATCATCATCCTCTGATCAACATCCATGGTATTTTACAAATAAATCACCTACCTATACGCCATTGCTATGCATTAATTTAGAGACCAACACTCAATATATACTAAGCCCTCATGATATCAAATTTTATGCTCTCCTTCTCCCACAGCCCTTTCCTCCTCAGTTCCATTTATATCATCTCTCCACCCCACTCTCATCCACGAACATGACCCGAGTGAGGAAATTCATCCTCCAACTTCAATCTCACCAAAACATTCATACTGAGCATTTCCTGCACCAACAACTTAGCCGCATACGGCATCGTCATGGTAGAGACCCCCTTGGAACTCTTGCACGTTTGACACCAACCCGAATATCCCATCAAACCACACGCTTCACAAATATCCACCTCGTGAGCATCACTACTGAGCATAAGTCGTTCGAGTAATAATTGACTTGCACCATATGCAATAAGACAATCTCTTTCCATTTCTCCCAATCGAAGACCACCATCTCTAGATCTACCTTCTGTGGGTTGGCGTGTGAGAATAGCGCGAGGACCGCGAGATCGAGAATGCATCTTATCTTGAACCATGTGCTTGAGTTTCTGATAGTAGATTGGACCGAAGAAGACGTAGGCCGGTAAAGATTCTCCAGTGATACCACTTGTGACGAAATCTTTACCCGAGTAACTAAATCCTTTGTCGATCAAAATCTTCCCCATGACATCGACGTTACTACCTCCAAAACAGGTACCGTATTCAAGAGAGCCATTAACAACACCGGCTTTTCCTGAAAGCAGCTCCAACATTTTACCAACCGTCATACGAGATGGGAAACCGTGAGGATTCATGATAATATCAGGAGTAACTCCAGAATCGGCAAAAGGCATATCTTCTTGATTGACAATGATACCAACAACACCTTTTTGACCATGGCGAGATGAAAATTTATCTCCTAACTCAGGTCTTCTGGTTTGACGGGTTTGAACTTTGAGGACTGTGCTTTCATTCTCGGTTTGTGAGAGCATGACCTTATCGATGTAAGCGTGATCGTGTAGTTTGTAACCCATTGGTGCAGGTTTCATATCGTTTGAACCGTAGTCATTACCCATCCCGGATGAATTTGGATTTGAAGGAGATTCCTTATTCAGATAAGTCTCGCCAGCATTAATTCTCTCACCGACCATCGCAATTCCATCAACTCCCAGTATCCTATGTTTTGCAATAGGTTTACCATTCTCGCCAACCTGCCTGTCGGCAATACGATCTTGAGATCGATTAGGGTATTTCTTCAATTGTGTCGAGTATTTACGGAACACCTGGCAACGTCCAAATCCACGATCACAGGAGGCTTTATTGAGAACAAGAGCATCCTCAATATCGTAACCTGAAAATGACATGACAGCGACCGTCGCATTTTGACCAGCTGGAAGTTTATCGTACTTGATTAGTTCTATCGTACGAGTCTTAACCATAGGTTGTTGTGGATAGACCATAAGATAAAGCAAAGTGTCAATACGAGAAAATTGATTGTATGCAATAGCACCAATAGCTTGCTTACCCATAGCACATTGATATGTGTTTCTGGGAGATTGATTGTGATGAGGATAGGGGATAAGTCCTGCAACTGCTCCTAGAACAGTGAAAGGTTCAATTTCAAGATGCGTTGTCGCTTCGTTGATATAGTTTTCTCTAATGGCAATATTAGAATCGTTCTCCTCATTACAGTCAACATATTCGAGGAGTCCTTTATACAAGAAATCGTCGAAATCCATGGTTCCCTTTCTCAGCTCTTCGAGATGGCGTTTCGTGACCTTTGGTTTTTGGTTCTCCACAATGATTAGAGGTCTACAGATTCGACCTTCATCTGTAGCAATGTGAACAGATGTGCTGTGATGGTTGATAAAAATGCTGATATACTCCGAAATACGACCCATGCGTCGAAACTTTCGAAAGGAGTTGAGGAACTTTTTGGGTTGTCGAGTAAGGGCAAGAGGTGTTCCATTAACAAAGATAACATACGCTCCCTTCTCATAAATTTCCTTTCCGCTCATGGAAACGATGTCTTCTGCACCAAGAACGAAAGTCAATTTCTTAACCGGTTCTTCATCATCATACGTAGTAATATGAGTCATGAGTGCCAAATTCTTGACTAGTCCACAGGCTTCTCCCTCGGGAGTATCGGATGTACAAAGCATGCCAAATTGCGAAGGTTGTAAAGCTCTCGGTCCACTGACTTTCCTGGTCTTCTCAAACTGACTGCTGATCCTGGTCATCATTCCAAGAGCACTGATATAGCTGAGTCTACTCAGGACGTGAGTAACACCTGCCCGTTCCATCTTGAATCGTTTCAAACTCCAATTTCCTGTCGAGATAGCACGGTTCATACCAATGGTAATGTAATTACCATGAGATTGCATATGATTGTATGCATCAAATTCCATGCCCCTATTGGGCTTTTTCAAAACTTTATCGATATTCATCTTCAGGTCAGTGTTGAACTTCTTGAAAAGATCCTCAAAAAGCAAAGAAAGAAGTTGCCCAGCAAGTTCCAAGCGTTTATTACCGACATAATCTCGATCATCAACAAGCTTGGGGTTTACCATCGCCATGAGGACTCGGCGAACCATAAAACAAATATAGAGTGCCTTTGGGCGGAAGTCTAGTCCAACTACCGGAACGTGTGTAATTATGATGTTTGCGAGGGCTTCGAGAGCATCACCAATATAATTGCGACGCTGAGGCCCTCCTCCCGGTGCTCTTGCTCGGCTACCCATTTTTACACGAGCTCCAATATATTCAAGAGCTTGATGTTGAGTTTGAACACCGAGCTTAGTGGCTTCTTCAAAATTTACTGAAAATTCGTCTTGATATCTCTCATCAGATCCAGCGACTAAAAGTAACAATTCATGATCCGATTGTATCCCCATGGCCTTCAGTACGATTACGATCGGTACAGCTTCTTGCAGGATATTATGCTGGAGATTGATTCGTTCCTTTTTAAGCATTACATAACTTTTCGATTTGCGCTCGTGCGTAGAACTGTTGAGGGTTTAGCAATGACATGAGAGCGCGTGAAATGGTATCTGACCTAGTAACGGACGCAGAAACAATTCCTTTCTTTGGGTCTGCTTCTATAATGACTCTGTTCTTGCTGAGTTGTTCCTGAACAAGGATGACCTTTTCTGTCCCATTGACAACAAAATAGCCTCCAGGATCCAAAGCACACTCGTTCATATGAGCCATTTGGCGATCATTCTTCCCATTTAGCCGACATTTGGAACTTTTCAACATGATAGGCATTCTGCCAATCGCAATATTCTTCCTAGCTACAATAGTCCTCCCTCGCATGTATTTGATGTCGACCCTAATTGGCGCTGCATAGGTCATATCACGGAGACGGCATTCGTTCGGTGTGATTTCATTTTGCGGTTTGCGATCATCATAGTCCATTCGTTCGGGCTCACCAACACGAATATCGGTATATCTGCCAATTGTCAGTGGATTACACAAATATGTCTGCAACAAGTTTCAACTGACTCCAACCAGAATTTAGGGTCTACCTCACTGGTAACCCTTTTGTTTGCCTTAACAATATCCTTGATTTCGTGCTCGACAAAGTAGTTGAAGGAGTCAATATGCTGTTTGACAAGACCTTTGACTTTCAAGAAAGCCGGTACCAGATTCCATTTATCCTAAGGCACATTAGAAAATGAGCTGAGAATTTCTCGAGGGCTTTATACCTTTGCTGTACTGATCGGATCTGTTAAACTCTTTCCATCGTAAAATGGCTCGAGTAAGGCGGCAAAGCCCTGTAGTAATTGTCAATGAAAGCTCCAGAATGGGACGAGAAGCATCTTTACATCGTCATCTCGTTTGGGCGCAGGTCCTACAACCGTAGCTTGTCTTGTTTTCGTAGCTCTCTTGCGTTTGGGATTCTCGGGTCCATCGACTTCATGCGCAGATTCTTGAGCCTAGATTTGGAGTGAGTTGTCTGCCATAAGAATTCGAACGGGTTTGATTACATTTTTCACAGAGCTTGCTTCAACCGTAGCTTCTACAGGTCCAGCAACTTTCTTCTTAGGAGGCATCTTAAATTGATGGGCGTGGGCATCAACAAGATTCAGTCAGTGGATTCAAAAATTAAAATTATTAGATTGGTTACCTACAAAGTCATCGGTCGAAGTTTATTTTACGCCGAATACCCCGCGAGCATGAGCCAATTATTTGATAACGCTAAGATATGTACCATGCAAGGCTACAAGGCTGACAATGCACTACTCAGCCTTGTATCTCCACGGTTTATTTTGAACAATCATCATCGTGATAACGAGTTCATAGCCAATAGTGAGCGTTACCCATATCTGGATAGATAGAAATACATACCTTTTCTAATTCAACTGGTTTCGAATGAAGTTAAATAATAAGGCGTTTGTTATGATTTTTCGATTCCATTATAGAAATAAGTCTAGATTCACCCTTAGGTATTTGCACTACTGTATCTGCAAGGCACAGCTACAGTAGTTCTATAGCTTTTTCCTTCCCAGAATCCTGAGATGCTTTGCTCGCATCAACAGACAACTCATTTTCCCAGATTTCTAAAATTGGAGCATATGCTTCACCGCCAGATCTGATATTCTTTTTTGCTCTCTATCATTTGCACATCGCCACAGAACAAGAACCCCACTCTCAGTCACTCAGAATTCAATGTCGTGACAACTTGAATGATAAATGAGGAGATTTGACTTAGCATACCAGTCTCATGGCAAAAGCCTACTTGCTGGTTTTAAAGCTTCCGAGAGAGACTAACGTCATTAAGTTGCAGTTGACTTTTCTGTTTGATTCGAGGATCCGGAGTCGCATGCAGAAGATCGTGACCAAAATTGATTGGAGACGCATTAGGTAAGTTTGGTACTCCACAGTTAAGACTTTGCCACTGGTAGCTTGCGAATCAATTAGGAGTGGAATTTCAAAGGTCTAAAAGAGGCAAATTTGTGTTTGTTCCTGCGAACAATTGTGGATTGATAATTCTACGGATGCTTTAAGGTGCATACTTAGGTGCTGAAGTACAGTACTTCGAGTACATGATGGATTAACAGTCGATCCAAATGAGATCATTAGACATCGATGAAAAATAGAAAGAATCTGGATATGTGCAGTATATTTTGGAGAAAGGTTTCGAAAGGCTCATAGGGTCAAGGTCTTTTAATAGGTTGAAGGGAGAAGCCAGAACACTCCGAGGATGAGGATGGAGAGAGGGATGGAGACTGGGGATGGGCTGTCAATGTTTCATTAACGCCCCGCCTCAAAGTAGTATCGAAAGTATAAAGTATCTGAGATTAGGGATCATGGCGCCCCGTGATTACCTAGGGATTTTCTCATTTTTGCTCATTGCACGAGAATGCGATATGTCGCATTCACATTCACGCCTCTATAATATTTTCAAAGCTCACCGTTACCATTGGGAATTAATGTCAAGTAGGTTGGGCAAAAAGTGCTTTGATCCTGCCAGTGCCTGCCAACTGTACGGAAGTTGCTGCACGTTACTGAGAGTTTATAATCCCTGATTGATTGGCCAGAACAACAAACCATTACCCCTCGAATCACTTCGAATCAGGGTCCATCTGAGCAGTTATTAATGTGGGAGGGAGGTGGTGAGAAGGAAACAGAAAAAGGGGAAATACTCAAATGGAGATATATGTATAAACCTTTGTTATATCTAAATCACATATATGCAGTTCGAAGCAGAAGCAACCCCAGTTGGTATAATCCGAGTTTGCTGACTTCAAGTACTCTTGTTTGTTATCGAGTTGTAAATTGAGTGTACTGATCATACTCGGTTGGGTGCAGGCAGACATGAATGGAAGGGAGCGAGTTTGACACTTTGCCAATAGCTTTCTACCTATCACCGGCGTATCTCAATTTGCCGCAACTTCTTTTTAGTAGAATTGATTTGACTCGAGAAACACAATAATACATATTTGAATCTATCATATCCTAATAATCTAGAGAACTTACCAGACTTCCGCCATACCCATAAAAATCCGAGATATCTTGTACTCCGTAAGCATCAATCCTTTGGGCACGTCCACACATCTTAGCGTGGTAGCGTCTAAGGTTATCCTCGTTTAGCGCCATCTACCTCCCAACTTCTGTATACACTCATTTTGACACAGCATTTCGTTTCCCGCGCCTGGATGTCCAGGACGAGGAGGATTTTTTTTGGATTGTTTTCATATTTTGTAGGTGAGTTAAATTGCGAAGTGTATAGGGGATTTGTTCTCACTATAGTCGCGCATCTCACCCCACGTCAAAACCTCACTCCAGCCAGCCTTCAATTGCGCATTTCCAAGTCTGACCGATCACAGTCATATAGATACTCATTATGGCATATTCGAATAGCACTAGTGATCGAATGGAGGAGCTGCGGTTTCGTAGCCAGCAGACTTCGAGGAATGATGCATCTATGCTCGGCCTTGTTTCTCCTCCGCGAAATGGCAACCGAATGTCACAATCATTACAACAGCAAGAGAGTCGTGGAGGATTGACGAGAAGATTCACTACTGATTCAGGGAGAGTGCCAACAATCGCTTCTATTACCAGCCAGCGCAGCACGCAAGAAACTCATGAATACGGTCCCTCAGTAAGCCAATTGAATTTGCCTAATTCGATCACAATTGCTATTGTCCTGCAACGGTTCTTCTATTCGGGTCTTCGAGCCATTGTAAAATTTGCTTTTACACTGTAGCATTTACTGACTTTTTTTTACAGACCTACCACAAAGTACAACTAGTAAGCGATTGTTCTTCTTGAACTACCATGTCATTCTACTACCAGCCTCTTTCTTCTAGAAAAAGCAAACTTGCATATTCTCTACAGTGCAAAGTGCTTCTTGATATCTCCCAATTTCAAACCAGCATACCAAGAACTAACACTGCCATCAGTTAGAGAAAAAGAAACTCGAATACGAGCGACTCCGTGAACAAAAAAGGCGCTTCGAGGCGGAGATGCAATTGTTGGACTTACAACAACGAAGAGAAGAACAAGAGTTACAGCAAATGCAAGAAGACCTTGGTAGATCAAGTAACAATAATAACAACGCCGGCCATCAATCAGAACCAACCACACCACCAGAATATAGAGAATCTTCATCTGGGTTTCCTTCAGCATTTTCTCGTCCCAACAGATATTCGACATCTAGTATTACCTCTCCTCCAGGTCTCTACAATCGCCCCGGAAGATCTGGCTCTCAACTCACATCACCAAAATCTGGAATCATGCAGTCCAGACTCGTGATTGATGATAAGCTACCTTCGAAATCCGTGCCAGGCTCGCGCCGCAATTCAGATGAAGATGAGAAGGAAGAAGCAGTAAGACAAGATCCGACCAGCCATCGTTCTACCAACGCGTACGTATTGAAATTTACTTGCACTCTGATGTGAACGTCTATTTTCTGCATATTGTCATCAAACTCTTTTTGTGGGTAGTTTTGCATTCACCACAAGCTTCTGTCTAGAAGACAATAAAAAGACCCTGTATATCTTTCCATGTTCATTCACTGGACAAGGACATGCTTATGGGGGCTGTGGCTTGCTTCTTCATCTCTAGGTATGCCAGTGGCTAGCTTCTGCTTCAACATAACATTCATTCTAGTTTACGCATGGCTATTGCTCAAAGTAGAGCAGCATTTGCACTTCAGCGTTGAATTTATGCCACATGCGGAGCGGAGCAACATTCGGAATTTTTAAAGTTTCTGTTCTTGGGAAAGTTCTAAAAAGACAGCATCTTTACCTTGATCTTCCTGATGATTCCTTACAGTTTTTACAATGCAAAGGTGAAAATGGTTGGATCGAAAGAGGTTGTGGGTATATCCAAATTGTCTCGCTTCCTTCCGCTTTGACCTCAAAATACCTTCCAAATTACCTCAGCACCTTCAATATCTGCCGATATATTCACTCTATTGGATTGGACAGGAATGGTTCGATTGATCTAACTGCCTATTTGCTATTGTCTTTCCCTCAACAATACCCCTCGGCCACTAGTGCCGTCGTCCTACCAACCTTCTTCCTTCCTCAACTATTCTTCAACTCTCCATCTTCAACCTTTTAAACTAGCACCTTTCAATTCCTGATCCTTAACAACTCCCTTATTGCTTGCTGGACAAGACTTCACTTCAAAAGAAACCAGATCGATATCATTCTTTTCAATATCCTCAACATACGTCCCATTTCCCTATTTCTCCGTATTTGATCCCAATCAACCTTAATTTTTGCCCTTTCATCTTCGACCCACAAGATTCGAATCAAGCATACTCTTGCTAATACACCCCAAGTCTTAACAGATATTCTATGCCAGTTACTAAGTCTCGCAACGGTATGCACGACATGTTGTCCCTTGACCAAACCAACACCACTCGTTTTCTCTTCGGCGAAGATGAAAATGGGGCTCCAGGAAGCGTTGACAAGTATTTGAACATGAATGCTACTGATGACAAATTTCCAATTCTTGTCCGTCGCGACGAGTATCCCGGTTTGGTAAGCAAATTTAAAAAAATAAAAAATTCACTCGTCTATGCTGACCGCTCTATGCAGCTTTCCGCTTCTTCTGCAGCACTTGACTTAGCTTTATCTCAATCACCTGCACCAGAATCCAACGCAAATAATTGGAATTCGTTCGCCCGCCATCGACCAAATCAACAAAGCCTTCCAATGAATAGCCTTCAGTCGCCTCAACAAGTCGCAACATCTGTGACTCAATCTAACTCGGCGGAGTCTCCCATTAGTGTCCGCCCATCGTACCGTCATTCCTTGGATTTGAAGTTCTTTGAAGGCCCGCAGGATGGCAGTGCCCATGTAGCCTCTCCACCAAAGCACATCCAAGCCACACCACCTAAGCTTCAATCATCCTATTCTGCCAACGACGTTCCGACAGTCCGCACAGGTACGAACGGCATGCAAAGCAACAATAATACTCCTAACTCACACGCCCAACAACACTTGCACAATCATAACGCCAGCTTGGGCCGCATTCCACCAAATGCTATGAACAGACTTAGTCGTGAGATGACTTCTGGAGACAATGGTAGTCTGCGCGAGGCCCAGAATGGTGGCTATCAGTCGATCCAGTCTGCCTTGCAAGCCAGTGCTGCGCCATTCGGTCCAGCTTTGACACAAGGTATACCACAAGGCATGTCGCAATCTCAAATGCCGCCATTTGTATCCTCTCCTACTGGCCAACAAAATTACCCTGCACAAGTCCCTGGCTACTACAATAATTATGGCATGCACATGATGAGCTTGGGAATGCAGAACATGCAACTTAGCCAACCAATGTATCCTCCTCCAAACTCTTACAACAATTACAACAATTCCATGTATCAACACAATGGTGGACAGAGGGATAGTCAAGCACGAGTCATTCAACAACGCCGTCAAAATGATGGCGAAGGTAAGCTATTGAGTACTCTGAAATCGAAGCAAGCTAACATACCTTACAGCAATGAATCGCTTTGCAAACTTATCTTTGGAGCAGCTTGGTGGCGAGATCTACGCACTTTGCAAGGATCAACATGGTTGCCGCTACTTGCAGAAGAAGTTAGAAGACCGCAATCCCGAGCAAGTTCACATGATCTGGCTCGAGACTAATCAACACGTCATTGAGCTCATGACCGACCCTTTCGGCAACTATCTTTGTCAAAAGTTGCTTGAGTACTGCAACGATGAAGAGCGCACTGTCCTGATTGAAAAGGCCTCGCAAGATCTGGTCCGTATCGCCTTAAACCAGCATGGAACACGCGCCCTCCAAAAAATGATAGAGTTTATCTCCACACCAGGTCAGGTTCAGACCATCATTGGCGCCTTGCGATTCCGTGTCGTCGAGCTCATTCAGGACTTGAATGGTAACCATGTTATTCAGAAGTGTCTCAACAAACTCTCTCCGGCAGATGCTCAATTCATTTTTGATGCTGTTGGACAACACTGCGTTGATGTCGGAACTCATAGACATGGCTGTTGCGTCCTTCAACGCTGCATTGATCATGCTTCTGGCGATCAAAAGGCTTGGTTGATCAGACAGATTTCGAACAATGCCTATGTATTGGTTCAGGATCCTTTTGGTAATTATGTGGTGCAATACATTCTCGATCTCAACGAACCAATATTCACTGAGCCTTTGGTTGCTATGTTCGGAGGACGAGTCGCTCAACTGTCGAAGCAGAAGTTTAGCTCAAACGTCATTGAGAAGTGTCTTCGATGTGCTCAGGAACCTTCGAAAGACATGTTGATTGAAGAAATGCTTCAACCAAATCAGCTTGACGGTCTATTGCGTGATTCATTCGCCAACTATGTCATTCAAACTGCCTTGGACTACGCCAATCCGAACATGAAGACGCGTCTCATTGAGGCTATCCGACCCCACCTACCAGCTATCCGCACCACACCTTATGGTCGCCGTATCCAAGCTAAGATCCAGGGTAATGAAAACCGCGGCAATACTTCTACTGGACCCACCACTCCTAATGATAATGAAACTGGCCAGCTTGCTAGTCGTCACCAGCGTGGCATGTCCAACGCATCAGCCGGTCCTTTTGTTAGCTCCCCAGGAGGATTTCCAAATGGCATCGGACCTACGCCCATCACCAATGGTTTGCCTCTTCCTGCAATCCGATCTTCAGCTCAGCAAGGATCCGGCTTTCCACCAAATGATCGCCTTGCTTCGCCTGCCGCTGCTCATCCATACAATTATGGTAGAGCTGGCGCGCAGCCTGGAGCAGGTAGTGACTGGTTTTAATCCCGAACTTTTAATCTCAGATTTGGTTGAATTTCGGCATGACGATACGATTTCAACGTTTGTAACGGTACGAGGAGCGATATTCATTTTCGAATCAGTTGATGTGACAGTTTCGTTTAGCATTAATTCATAATAGGATCTATTTCAGGATTTCTAACCTTGAATATAAGCTATCTGGACAGTTCATCTTCTATGGTTGTATTCACAAACGATTTTCATGGCCCTTTGTTGTTACATTAGCATCATTCTAGAGGTATTGCATGCATGCATGCCTGTTTCCTTTCAATTTCAGTTGGCGATAAGATGCATCATGGAAACGAATTTTCCTGCGAGTCTTCAGCCTTTTTGTACCATAGCAGCTTGATCAAAAAAAAAAGATCTTTGCACGATTCAATATGACACCTTCTATCTCTAGCGCAGGGTACAATATGAGCAACTGCGCAGCTCGCCTTGTACCTGCATCGGCCGCGACAATAGACTCGAATTTCCTTGTTCTTTAATTTCTTTGCGGTGGACTTCTGGGTCTCGTTACTCTTTGGCATGTCAAATGGTTTTTTCACTGGATAGTCATGAGCAGACATCTTGTGCCTACACCTTCTTCTGCACTCTCTTCCCTGCATCGTTTCTCCGATGGGAAGAAAGCCTCTTCTTGTAACTTCCGAGGCTGCATTTCCTTTAGCTAGCTTGGCGTATGTTATGCATCGTCCGTTTCCATTTATGCACGAATGTGCTTCGCCAGATTTTCTGATGGGTAAATGGTTCAACTTCAGCTTCTAAAGATAATCTGACATTATTATTTCTTTTCTACATTTGTGGTCATGGGCTCTAACTACGAAGCAGCAAACTGTAACTAGAAAAGCAATGAGAAATGAAAATCCCTAAATAAACCCTGTACTTTCCTGTGACATCCTCCATCGTATTGAACGCTCCAAAGTCTTAAAGTATCAACTCACAATCCTCGATACGTCCTTTTTTACCCCCAAACAACAAGCTCGGGCTTGAAGTGGTCGATGATGATAATGGGGTGTGTCACGTGAGCCTTACGGTTGACAGATTTTTTGCCGAGTTACTAGCGGGTGCCTTTTTTGCACAAACATTTCCACCTTGCCATATACCTTGAATTAATTATGTATTTGCAAAATAACTGAGGCTAAATAATCAATGATATATAAAAGACAAGTGTCGCGTTTTCTTGCCCTGAAAGAATGAATACAGACCTCACTAACAAAGAGGCCGGGGCTTCAACTAGTACACCAGGTGGTCTCATTCCTCTCAAAACTACGTTAGAAACAAGAGCTCGAGACTCATTACTTAGTGTTTATATCACAAGCGTTCCAGCGAAAAAAGCTAGTAGTGTTCTGAAGTAAGTGCAGGATCTCATTCTGTTGCTTTATACATCTACTCATCCCTTCCCAGTTTGACACGAAAACTTTTTTTCGAAGATGGTGGCTATGATTTACAGCACATCAGGAGATTTGCGAAACAAACGGATGTCCCAGATCACGTTCGTACTTGTTTACTAGCAGCGAGAACAGATAGCCAAGCAGATGTGGATCTCTCTGAGCTTTTTCTGCTCGTGGGGGCCACTAATCTCATCAGCTCGGAAGAATTACGAAATGCTCTTTCTCCCATTTTGGATTCAATAACCATGTGTTCCATCATAGTACCCTTGTTAGCACCAACGTCGCAAGAGCAAGCGAAATCCTGGTCATCTCAATACTGGCCCATAGTATATAAGAAAAGCAATCCGTTTGGTCCTCACCCAGCCATTGTTTCCAGAGCCGAGGAAGAAATACAGGGCGAAGTTCAAAAGTGGATGAACTTGGCGGCCGAAGTAGCTCATTCATCGAGCATTGCAGGTATTGGGGAGCAAATTGGTGCTGTAATTGTCGAACGAAAGAACGGGGTTGCGCGTACACTTGCGCTTGCTGGTGACGCTCGATGGATGAATTGGCCACGAGTTGGGTCTGGAAATGTTACTGCACATGCAGCGCTTCGAGCTATTGCAATGGTGGCAGACGGAATAAAGATCCAAGAAGAAAGGAATGCTGGCACAGAATCAGAAGAAAGTACTTTAGATAAAAAAACGATCTTTCGAGATCAACTTCTGGATACGCTGGAGGCAAAGCACCACAAATCGGCTGAATGGGTCGACGGATATCTTTGTCACGAACTGGAGCTTTATATGACACATGAACCGTGTGTGATGTGTTCCATGGCTATTGTCCATTCTCGTTTTGGACGAGTGGTATTTGGACACCGTATGCTGAAGACTGGTGGCCTCTGTGCAGACAGCGAGCTTGGACACGGTCTATTCTGGCGTAAGGAGTTGAATTGGTCTTTGCTAGCCTGGCAATGGATCTCTAATGGAGAAGAAATGGGAACATCTAAAGGATCAAAAAATCTAGTGCCGCATGTTGATGTACATGCTTAGGGTATTTGAGAAGACTACAAGAAATAATCCGGTGCATCTCGAACGAGGGTTGGGCCTTGCCGGAAAACTACAATTCCGCCGGTGTGGATCGGAAAGACTCATTGTCTCATGGGAAGTCAAGATTGGCATGGCTCCGTGTTTCAATGCCAGTCGATAGTTGACTGGCCTTACTGTTCCAACTGGCTCCAGGAAAGCTTGAAGACTTACTGGATTTGTAGTGCCAGGCGGTACGGACGATTTGGCTACCGGTGAATATTGAGGAGCACATTGGTTCCAACTGCGGGAAACCCAACTTCAGCAAAATCCTAGGTGTGGTAGTGGCAAGGTTGATTACGCAAACGAAAGAGGAAAGCACTGTTATATTTAAAGATGTTGGTAGGCGCAGCTCGGCCTGTCCAAACCCCTGTTGGAACAATGTGCTTCATCTCAAGCTCCCGTTTCATCAACTTCTAGACCCCAAAATTCCTTCTATGGAAGATGGTATCTTTGCCAAGAGTTTCCCGCATCTGCAGTACGATGGTGCAGATTGCTTACTGCTAATATGGGGTGATCATGTACCTCATGTTTTGTAATTTGAGAGTACATTGGGTACAGAGCAGCTTCGCTTCACAACGGAATACTATGGTGCTTCTAGACTTCCTTATTGCTGGTACGGCATAGCTGTTACCTTCACAATTCAGCATGATCTACGTCTCTGGGCTACAACACAGCAATCAAACTAAATAATCAATGAAAATCTGAGATTGGTCCCGAAGACTTGAGATTTGGTATGATGTCGTTGCTGGTAACACTATCAAAGTTCTTAAGCAAATCAATACAACCACCCATGCATTCGAGGGGTTTCGATATAAAGCCGCTGTGAGACAGGTTACAGGGCCTGGTTTGAAAAATCTGATCAACTTTGTACAACCTCTGAAGCGGAAACGTGTTGATTTCACACCTGCTGATTCGCCCATTCTCAATTCTTTAATATCAGGCTCGTCTGCTGTAGCCATCAAATTCAATAATCTCGCCGTTCCTTATGAGGCCTGTTCCTATATAAGAATGTATAATTCGTTGATATATCAACATGTATCGTACCACCACACTTACCACGCCGCAACAAAGACGGGAAGCCGCTATATCTAGTGATTTATGTCCTGATTAAAATAATGAGAGATAAATTCATATTCACAGCTTGATAAAGCTGGCTGTCCTCGTGGGCATTCATAATGCACCTCTACTTCAAGCCGCTTCAAGATTAAAAGTACTATAAGACAAGCATAGAGAAGAAAACTCTCTAGTACTTTAAAATCACCAAGCAATGGCGAATACTGAGAACTCGAGAGAAGCTGCACCCAAAGCATCAACTCCCGCTGTACTTCACACAACATCGGGTAGAAACGCTGTTTGGCACAATTTCCACAATGATTTTGCCCATATCCAAGATCCTGATGAGCGACGAAGACTCGCTCTAGCAGAAATTGATCGCGCTCCATTCGGATGGTACCATGTTCGCGCATGCGTTGTTGCCGGCATTGGTTTCTTTACCGATTCGTATGATATTTTTGCCGTTGGTCTCCTCACCTCTATGCTTGGAATAGTTTATTTCTCGCATAATAAAGGGGTCATGCCGACAACTTCAGATACTGCAATCAAAGTTTCCACCAGCGCCGGCACGGTTGTGGGACAATTTGGTTTTGGAGTTTTGGCTGATATTGTAGGACGGAAAAAGATGGTAGGCTATGTGGTTCTACAAAAGTTTAAGCCACAAAGCTTATTTTTCTTGATAGTATGGCCTTGAATTGATTATCATCATTTTTGCTACTTTGGCACAAGCTCTAACCTCGAGTTCGCCGGCTGTAGATATTGTTGGTATTATCATCTTTTGGCGTGTCATTATGGGTATCGGTATGTTCAAGTTTTTGATATCATGTAGAAAAGATTGAACTAATTTGACTGATAGGAATTGGCGGTGATTGTCCACTCTCAACCATCATCGGAGTAAGTGTCTGCTCTACTAGCTGTCAGATGCTGGGCTCTAGAGTGAAAAAAGTGGCCGATACATCGTTCACTTAAAACTGGACGTTTAAACCCCTCCTGATGATGACTTATCCTCTTACAAAGGACATGAATGATCTAACAAGTACATAGATTCGCAACAACCAAATGGCGTGGAGTAATGATGGGAGCAGTCTTAGCAATGCAAGGAACCGGACAATTCGTCGCCGGCCTCGTCATACTTATCGTCGTCGTCGGATTCAAAGAATCTCTCCTCACAGTCAAATCCGCCGCAGTATGTCAAGGCGTCTGTGGACTAGCGGTTGATAAAATGTGAAGAGTACTCATTGGATTTGGCGCCGTCCCAGGTAAATACTCCTGACTTTAGCGAAAAACATTTACGAGTCAAATATCCACTAATACTCGCCTAGCGTGCGTGGCACTCTACTACCGTCTCACCATTCCCGAAACACCTCGGTATACATTCGACGTCGCTCGTGATTTCGAACAGGCCCAGCTAGATGTTGAAGCATATATTGCCGGCAAAGCCGAAGGACATCCCGATGAAATAGCACGAGTACGAGGCCTTCAAGCCGGAAAACAACAGATGAAAATCCCGAAAGCAAGTTGGCCCGATTTCATCGCCTACTATTCGAAATGGAAAAATGCAAAGATCCTCCTCGGTACAGCAGGCTCCTGGTTTCTGCTGGATGTAGCTTGGTATGGGTTATCCTTCAATAACCCTGTTATCTTAACGGCAATCAGTTATTCGACCGGTCCGACGGTTTACAAGACACTGCTTAATACCGCGATTGGAAATCTGATCATTGTTTGTGCGGGTGCTCTGCCAGGGTATTGGGTTACGGTTGCTACTGTTGATACGGTGGGGCGGAAACCTATTCAACTGATGGGTTTTAGTATCCTTACTATCGTTTTTCTCGGTATGAGATTTGGATACCATAAGCTATCGGATCATGGTTTACTCGCTCTCTATGTCGTCGCACATATTTTTCTTCAATTTCGGGAAGAACAGCGCATCCCTACCCCCCCATCCCAAGCCCTCCCTCCTCTCACCGCCAATCCCCAAACCACCCTCCGAGCCCCACTAACCCACCCCAGGCCCCAACACCACAACCTTCATCGTACCAGGCAAATGTTTCCCCACACGCTACCGGTCCACCTCGCACGGCTTCTCGGCGGGGATGGGAAAAATCGGCTCGATAATCGGACAAGCGGCCATCGCCCCCCTGCGCATCAGGGGCGCGACATCCAAACATCCAAGTCCGTGGCTCAACCACGTGCTGGAGATCTATGCCGCGTTTACGTTTGCGGGCATTTGGACCACGCTGTGTATACCCGAGACGAAGAGGATTTCGTTGGAGGTGTTGAGTGGGGAGGTTTGTGGGGAGAGGAGGAGGAGGAGGGGGGTGTGGTCGGGAGAGGTGGGAAGAGGGGCAGGGAGGGGGAGAGTCTTTAAGGAGAATGAGGTGGTTGGAGGTTATTGTTGACACTGGTGGGCGAGTCTACAGGCGGGAGAGTAGATGGTATGATATTATGACGAATGATACTACTGCTGGTGTCGGCACGGTCTTTTATTAATGCCAAGGTGGAAACGAACGGAATTCTGACTGCAATTTACATGTGAATGGAGGATTCCACAAGGAAATGAGAGCAGCATTACTGATTTTAGATATCACGTTCCTTTTGCACGTCTTCAATTGCTGCATTAGATGCCATGGTTTTCCATGTCCTGATGCGAAAAATACAACACAAGAACCCAACATCAACTTCCTGGAACCGATTGTTGGTTGTTGAACCAAATTACTGTACTTTTTTATTCATGTTGTCCAATTTGCAATTCCTCAGGTTCAGTACCTGATTAACAACCCATCATCATTTGTTGCCTTTTGCCTTGAATTCATTTCCACGCGGAGTAATACAAACGCTTCATACCCATTATCATCAATTCATGATTACAAAGGTTCGAGCTCCCCAGTGCAAACGCCCATGCTATAAAAATTCCCAATTAACGTTTTCCCATATACACATGATAAAGTGTTTGCAGTTAATTATTGAAAACCGGAGCTTTCATTTGCCAAATAGCAACTTTGGCTCTCTCTCTCACATCCAATTCCGGATCATGTTCCAAATTTTCAATCTTCTGAAGAATGCCAAGTTGTTTCAACGAATGCACGCGTTGTGCGCAAGCGGGTCCATCGTTTGAGTCGTCTACCCAAGTGAGATTTGCAATTAAAAAGCACATGGCGACGCGGACTTCAAAGGCTGGGTTGTTAAAATGGGGGACGAGAAGTTTGAGGAGTTCGGTTTGGGCTATGACGATTTGACGATGTTGGGGGATACTAGCGGCTATATGGACTAGGATATAGACGACAGCAACGATAATCTCTGGTTGAGGTGGAACAACTTTTGCTTCCGATGCACTAGAGCCCCGGCGAGTGGAGTTGAAAGGATGATTGATGATCTTTGGTCTTAGTTTGGAAGCTAAAATTTCGAATACTCGTTCTTGGCCCAGAGAACTGAATAGATAATCAATCATCTCAGTATTTTCTGCGCTATTGCTATGTCCGGATCCTGCACTTGAAATCAAGTTTCGTATAAAGTCCAGGCCTTGTTCTTGAACTGCGAGGTCGTCTTTCCTAGCTCTTTTGGCGGGGTTTAGTTCAGCTTCTCGTAAAGCAGCGAGCTTCGCTTCTGCTTGCTGCAAGCTTTTACTGCGACTGCTGCTAGGCCTAGAATTATTATGAGCTGAGAGTGAACCTCCCGTTGGTGTTTCAAACTGATCCATCTCCACATCTTCGTCCATAGCATCGTCGGCGCCTGAGGCCGTGTTTTGGTTATATTTTTTTTCTTTGAAAAGTGCTTCATCTTCTGTATCGTTACAAATGAGGCGATCTAACCATCCCGATCCCAGCTCTTCCAGACACGCTCTTTTAGTTTCGTTACCAACACCAAGGACAAAATGTTTGAGTGCCCAGGTGGCATTCAGACGGAGCTTTGCGTTCGCTGAGTGTGCTTGTGCACAAAGTATCTTAAGTACCCCGTGTTCCATCAAGCTCTGCAAATGAGTTAGTAAAAACGGATTGACAACAGCATCAAATGTGTACAAACCTCTCGCATTGGAGCAACATCGGTAAGAAGATTGCAGACTGCAGCAGTAGCAGCAATCTGAACTTCGATGTCTGGGTGAGACAGAAGGGGAAATATCGGCGCAACCACTCCATTATCAATCAAGGTAGTCCGAAGTATACAAACTGACCTCGCCAAGGCTCGAGTAGCCGTACAAGCAGCAATAAGGACGCCTACGGGATTGATTCCGTAGCCTTCTTGTTTAACTCCAGGGTCACTTGAATCGTTTTTTCTTTCGGCTTTGTCGCCTTTTTCATTGACTTTGGTTGAGGGCTTTTGCGGATTAGGGTTCAAAGATTCGACAATGTAAGGGATTATACCGTTATCCACAACGGATTTTCTATGTTCTTCTTTGAATGGAATAAGTGATGCTACAGCCCTTAGTACGCTCTCCCTTACTTTGATTTTGTGAACGAGAAGAGCAGGTTGACCAGGATCACCAAGACGTGATGAAGTGGTTTGTTCCACATAATCCTCTTCCTCATTCAGTTGGATAGGCGACCAATGTTGCGCATTGGCACTTTCCGGTACTGGTTCGTAAGATATTTTGATTAACTTAGAGAGCTTGGCCATTGCCTTATTCTGAAAGGTAGCCTTTTGAAGGTGTTCGCTATCTGTAATCAGTAACGACAAGATCCGTGGTGCCATTTCTGTGATTGACCACTTGACTCTCAACGATTCATGGTCACAAGAGGTATCCTTAGACTTGACTTGAGTCACCTCTTCATCCAACATCTGCACAAGTAGAGGTACAACCAGTAAACCTAAGGCTGGTTCCCTGGCTTTATTGATAAGGCCGGCTCGAAATAGAACTGTTAGTAAATAAGAAGCCATGAGTCTCTCCTCGCCTTCCCGAGATCTCATAATAAATATCAGGTATGCAACTAGAGGGGTTTCGGGGTCCTCGGGAGCGGCTTGGCTCTCTTGTGGCGAACCATTACGCTCCGGGGGAAGGTCAGACCATATAGATGCAGAAGTTGACTTTCCACGACCATCGAGAGGCTCCCGAGATCCTGATGAACCAAGTGGAGGAAATTCAGAAGCTTGTGTGCTCTTCACTGGGTACTGTGGAACGATCGGGAGCAGGTAATCGATGGCACTCAACTGGCTTTGTCGTGAACTTAAACTTCCCGTATTGAACGTATTCCAGGCAGCTCTCGAGCTTTGCAGTATCGGCGCATCGCCTGCAGGAATTGATGGAAATACCGCCATGATGGATGGGTGATAGATGAGTTGTGAAGCTCTGAACTTGGATTCGGCGACAATGCTAGCTATAGCCTCCAAAATACCCGAAAAATAAGCATTTGACGGAGCAGCCGCAGGTATGTATTCCCGTAAACCTTCCCTATGCGCAATGATATCGGCACCCGGAATAACAAGGCCCTGAGCCACAACGAAGCTTGCCAGTTTGACAGCTAAAGCATCCAGAACACCAGAAGTTGCGAGACTTTGTTGATAGGACTCCTGTCGACATATTCGAGCTATGAGTGTCGCCGCCAAAGATATTTGATTTTGTATGATGTGAGACGATGAATTCTGGGAGATGATGTGAGTTAGAGAGGCGAGATGTGGGCGTTCGAACAATGCTGCCGCCAGAGACTTGATGGTAATAGGATGTGTGCTTGTAGCAAGCATTGCGGATTCTGCGAGGTTGGACAAAGCCCGCAACGCTGCGAGGACTACTTGTGGGGGATTACTTGCTGGGCAAAGATTCGATAGGATTGCCGGGAGCGCAGAGCCATAGTGTAATGGAGCGAGGAAAGTTGGACCACCTAGGTCTTGTTAATAAAGGCCAGAAGAAGAAGAAGAAGAAGTATGCTAACCATATGCAAGGCTTCCCAAGACCTGTAGAGCCTGTAGTCGAACCATTTCCTCTTCTTCCAACGGACGGATCGCATAACTATGATCGTGTGCCTTTCCATCCTGATTTCTGGAGTTGAGCTTATTGAAACTTATGCGTACGACAGGTTCCACAAGGCCCATGGTTACAGTCATTTCTTTCTTTGGAGCATGTCCAACGATCTCATTTTTAAGAGCTCTCAGATTGGCAATCTGCTCCGAAGTTGTCCTAGCATTTCGAATCAAGGCCAGCCATCTTTGTGTGGCCAAACTTCTAGCCATTTTATATTATCAAAACAGCGGATGTAGTAGAAATTATCTCCAAATTGTATTCGATGCGATAATGAGAAAGGTATATTGAAAAGTAGCTACGTTTGTCTCTGGAGGATGATTTATCTTCGGCAGGTAAGGTTTCCTGATTCGTGGTTGACTTATTAGTAGGTCAGAATGTTGTACACAAGTTGCGGAGTTGTGCGAATGAGATATATTATGTACCAGACTTATTAAAGAGATGTCCTTGTCAATAGAATTCTTGAAACGAAAAGAGAGGACAGTAAGGGTACACACAATTGGTATGTAGACAATAATTACAAGATGAAGGTAGGTTGATGCTTTTTAGTTATCTTATTATAGTAACTTCAGAATGTTCTGAGCCGCCATCAGATAGATAGATGTATACGTACCGGTAGTAGATCAACATGGGGCATGACGCGCTGTCTACTCCTAGACCTTTGGACTTCTTCACATGGATTTTCATTTGTACAAGCGTTTCCTACATGCGATCGTTTATAGAACTTATGTACACGATGAAAAAGGTTCTTCATTCATATAAGTAATCAGGTAATCAATAATGAATAATAATATTGATAAAAGGAGACATTCTTGTACCACGAGTCATATCTCTTATAAGTTATATAATCCCCCAGCATTAACCGGAAGCACCATTGAGCAGAGTTTTTCGAACAAGACTTCCTTTCACTCTATTATCGTCCTTTGCTGCATTTCAGACTTGGTATAGACAAAACCTTATATTATTGTACACACTTTTCTAAAAGTCCCTCAACAAGTCAAAATTATCAAAAGTATCGAATCGCAGCTACTACAGCCACCACGCCCTACGAAGCCCCACCCCATCGCTCTTACCCACCCAATCCACTCCGCCAATTTAGATAATAAGTCGGAAGGCGCTGATCATGATTCAGTTTGGAAAAGGAACATGTTGAAGTCGCCATCACTGAGCAGATCTCAAGCTTCCCCTACTCTCTACCACTATGCACCTACTGCGGCACGACCCTCACTGTCGCGCAGAACATCGGCTGCAAACAAACCTTCTCCCTCGTCACAATCACAACAGCAACCGCTACCCCAGTCGCAACCAAAGAAATGGGTCTATGTTGATGCGTCTACTCAGTGGAGCCCTCCCATGATGCCTTCTAGCATGGCAGATGGAACATCGACGCCGGTGCAACTGAAAGCTGAGGAAATTCCTCCAGAACCCACCATTGCGCCAGAACAACCCAACGTTGATATTTCACGAGGTATAGACCCACCAATACAACCGGAATCGCCAAGTATGAAGAGAAGGCAATCGGCAATCGACGATGCGCATATTGCTAGTAAAAGGGTTTCATCCCCGAAAAGAGTAAAACCTCAGGCGACAGTGAAGATTCTACCTCGGAACTATGAGCATTGCGAGGAAGAGGATATGGTCGTTCTCATAGCTAGTATGATTGCTGAATTGATTCAAAGAAATGACCTTCTTCCTCCCCAGAACGGAGTGTTAACACGCTTTCATTCTAGGTATGCATGTGTATATGTTTCTGTTTATATACTTCAATTCTAACAGTGTTTAGATCACCTCCTGGGATTTCTGTTCTTGATTACCTCCGTCGACTTGCGAAGCATGCCACTCTAAAACCTCCTCTCTTGCTATCCATGGTTTACTATATCGATCAACTTTGCGCTTCATATCCAGCATTTACAATCACAACCTTAACTGTACATCGATTCTTGATTACGGCAGCGACAGTGGCCTCAAAAGGACTTTCAGATATTTTTTGGAACAACTCGACATACGCGAGGGTTGGTGGTGTCAAATTGGCAGAATTAGGATTGCTAGAGCTTGAATTTTTACACAGAGTCGACTGGAAAATAATTCCCAAGCCTGAAATGTTAACCGATTATTATAAAGGGTTGATTGAGCGAAACGATCGTTACAGAATGGAAGGAGATTTGTCTGATGAATCAGACGACTTGGACGATGATGATGATGAAGAAAGCGATGAACCTGATACCCCCGAGCAGAACGAGGTTGGAATTGACGCAAACATGAGAGACTCGGAGGTAGATGCTCTAAATCATAAGACAAAGTCTGGACAAGAACAAACTTCACAGTCAAGAGCGCCCTAGTTGCGTCTTCACAATTATCACAAATACCCTTTTTCTCTTTCGCCGTGATGCTTTGATTTTCTGGCGTTGGGAAGGAGTATTTTTTACACGGCATTGACGAATAGATCAAGGGGCGCCTTGGCTTTGCCATAAGAAAATGATGTATATATCCAAGTTGAAATGCAAATAATTCCATTTGCCAAACCAAGTACTTATAGAAAATTGTTACTTGTTTTAAACATTAACAGCCATATGCCAAACCAAAAGTATATAAGTCTTACTAGACAAATAAACTATCAGCCTTGTAGCCTCAAGGCTCAAGGTTATGTAGTAATTGACCCACAGCATGGAATCTGGAACCTCGAACACGCTAGACAAATTACGTAATCACAGCCTGCCCAGAACCTCTCGAACCTCAAAGCTCCAGCCAGCTAAGCTCCATCAACCAAGCCAACCCTACCCGACCACCACAATGAAGCCCAGCAGTCTCTTTCTCGCGCTCTGCGCACACATAATCCCCATCGCCGCAGCCATAACCGAACAGACAGACACAGCGACAATCTACATCCAACCCCTCGTCTCCGACTCCGCATACCCACTAGCAACCATATCCTACAACCCCTCCACCCTCTCCGCATCTCTCCTCTCCTACGAACCGCCCATTGATCTTCTCCCCCCCTCATCCTCCTCATCTTCCCCCCTCGAGAACCTCGCCCTAACCGGCACATTCGACGCCCAAACCTCCGTCTTCAAATCCTCCACTTCGCTACTCTCCCTCGACAATTTCCAAAAAGGTTATAAACCCACTATCCTCCTAACGCTCGATTCTCAAGGCGCCGTCTTGGGAGTGACGATTAAAAGTGGAGTGATAGATGCGGGTGCCACGAGGGATTTTGCGCCAAAGGTGGAGGTTCGACGCATGGTCGCGGGGAAGGAACCAGTTCTGGGACCGAATGTGGTGTTGAGTAAGGAGGGGAAGTTGGAGGGAGAGGAAGTGGAGAAGACGTTTTTGCAGAAGTGAGTTTGTGGCTTATTTACTTTTGGGAAGGGGAGGTGGATGGAGAGGATTGGATGATGGATGGGTGGATGCATGCATGTGCTAACGATGTGTTAAATTATAGGTACTGGTGGATTCTTTTAGGAGCAGCAATGCTGACCCTGACTGCTGGAGGTTCTGAATAAACTGGCTATGTATTGGAGTCTGGATTAGAGCTATGTTTGGGATGCTTGGGCATTGGACAGATTCATCGGTTGGCGGCATGTTCTTGAAACGACACACTGATTGGTCCTCCTGGTCGGTTCATGACGGTGAATACAACCACCAGAAAAAAACTGACATCACTTGCAATTTGATGTGATAGTGATGCGAGAGTCCTCTGAATAGCAGGAGGTAGGGAAGTTGCCAGAAGGCTCGGGGGTAATCGACCCCATTAATCAATCAATGAGTAGCAGCCTCGTCGAAAAGAGGGAGAATTAATACCTACGATACATCAAAATTTTCGTTCCAATGATCAGGGAATCCATGATTTTTACACCGTGTTAGACCAACCCCGAGATAGGAGGATTATATATGCCGGGATTTTGAATGTACTTTCCTTTTGATCACTTAGTTAAGTGAATCAATCAACTACAGATTTACAGATCACAAATGAGAAATACTTCCAAGGATGTCAACTATTTTACGAGGGAGATATTCACCCCATCATCAATCCCCAAACACCACAAATTTTTATGATGAATAATTTTACTAGCCCACCTTCCCGTTACTAGTACTACTCCTATGTCTACTCGCCCCCTTCTTTCTCCCGCCATCTAAACTATACAAGCCGCCCGCAAAAAAAACTAAACAGGCACCCACCAAGGTCCCAGGACTGAGTCTATTCCCAAATAACCAAATACTCAACAGTAAACTAACCAATTTCCTCACATTCAACACAATGGTGACCGTCAGCGCCGACGATGCAGCCGCGAGGAGATTCACTCCGCGGATACATGCATATTGTGTGAGGACGTTCATGGCGAGATAGACGAGTTGGCTCGGTAAATAGATGTGCGAGAGTTTGGTGAGGAGATCCGAGGGGAGTGATTGCAGGGTTTCGAGGATGGGGAGAGTGAGCGGGGTTGAGGAGGCTAGCTTGAGGAGTTGTCGGTGCATGGAGGGGAGGAAGGGGGCGAAGAGGGGGAGGGCGAGTAGGTGTGAGTAGAAGAGGTTTTCTTTCCAGTGCGGACCGTATTCTTTGTAAGTTTCTTCGGTATAGAGACCCATTATTGCGGAGAGGATTTGGGCGACGAAGAGGATCATGAGACCGGTGTTGAAGGAGGGGATGTCTTCGTCTACTTTTCCGTTCTGGGGGAAGATTGTTAGTGAAGGCTGAGAAGTATATTCATGGTAGTAATACCTTGGATTGCGCATCAGACCAAGCTGCTGTCACTACTCCAATTGTTAGGAGGGTAACACCTATAACCTGTATTCTAGAAAATCGTTTCCCCCATACGTATCCCGCCGCTAAAGTTGTAACACTACCTCCAGATCGTAGAATAATGTGCATTGGCACCGATATATTGTAGCTAAAAGCATGATTGTTCAAAACATTTATAGTAAAAAATAAAACGATGTTTATAATCCATCGACGTATAGGGACACGATTCGGGGTAAGGAATAGCGGGGGTCGACTTCCATCGAATTGGGAGATGTAGCCAGTCACTGCTACAAAGAGGAATTGGACAAATGTCATCAGAGTTCCTTCAGAAAGTTAGAATGGTAATCGAGGAGGTTGCTCGTGGAGGGGCGTACCGCTATCTGGCTCGACTCTGTTTTCATCATTGTCAGCGGGGTACTGGGAAGCAATATCACCTCAAAAGCAACGGAGTCAAAACTTACTTGACAATAGCTTCTAACGCGAAGACCTAGGTTTTTCATAAGCCCCTCATCCCTCACAGCTCCCTAGACGCGTAAAAAGGGACTCACATTCGAACAACACCCCCCAAAAATCAACCCAAGCATAGCACCCACAGCCAACCACTGCGGAATCGTCTCGATAAAGATGCGCCCCACCACCGCGAGCATTTTCGAAGTCCTCGATCTCTTATCATTGATGCCATACATCTCCGCCTTCTCCAGCGACGGAGCTGCATTAATAACCTTGGGGGCTACGAGCTCCCCATCGACATTCGACGCTTGCAAATCTCGCAGCGTGGATCGACGCCGTTGAACCGTCATCGGGGCTTGCGGCTGG
>NGKH01000027.1:251517-300596 GCA_002162575.1 Sclerotinia glacialis
GAGCCATTCATTCGTGAATCTTCACGCCCCGTGTGTTTACTGCTGGGGTGGCGGAATGGGTGCGTCTCTAGGGAAATTGCGTGGCTACCCTTTTGCGTTCTGAGAATGGAAGGGTTTGGGATGAGGGTGAGGATGTTCCAGATTTCAGGGTACCCGCTGATGTGACTGGACACGGATACGAGAGGGGAGGAATATGAAATTTGATAGCTTGCTGCAGCAGCTCCGTGATATGATAATATGATATACAACCAAAAAAAAGATAATAATTGTAAGACAGAGGGATTTGGAATCTGACACGTAGATGCAACACTACTGTATATATTTCCTCTGTATTTTTTTATTTTTTTATTTTTTTATTTGGTTTTTGGCTTTTGGCTTTTAATAATCCCCCAATTGCGCGCTGCAAGGATAAGCAAATTCAAGCTTTGGGGTTAGTTTTATGTGCCGTTTAGGTATTTGGTGGATAGGATGTGAGGTTTGAGGGCATTTATTTATGCTGTTTGAACGAGGCACAACTTCGAAATACATACCGAAGGTAGGAAGGAACAGTAATCGAGGATAACATGCAAACATGTAACCTAGCAGTGAGACGACCAACTGAGAATGATGTTAGAAAATCAGAATGACGATGAAATTAAGAATGATTAAATTGAAGATCAATCATTCATCAATAAAATAGGGTTACCGTTTCTTTTCGAGCACTGGAAGCCTGGCTTGGAAGGCTGGAACCGGTACCATGGACCCTGTAAAGTCCCTGAAAAAAAAAATTGGCATTTGATTTGTCGAATTTTCAAGTGCCGAACCGCGCCGGAAGCCACTGAAGGTTATTTGAAGCTTAAGCTTAAGCTTTTCTTCTTCTGGGCGAGTTATACCTACCCAAGGATATCCCATTGACAAGTGCCGATTCAGGTTGAAGATTTATTAGATGCGGGTGCGTTGCGCGCTTAAGCAGGAGGCCTCACCAACTGTTGGAAGCAGCGGGGAATAAATAGATGGGAGTTCTACAGGGTTACTGCCAAAGATTTTGCTGAGGATGTTGTTTGTTTTGTGTGTAAGATGAAAGAAGCTCTTCTCTTGATTCTCGCTCGTGGGCTGGCTAAGGTTATGGATGAATAGAGAGCATCAGGATCGTAGTCGGGGTTGGTTGGCTCATTGGGGGACAATGGGCAAATACAGCCTCATGGGTGATTTTGTAGGTGATTATTCTTCTCGAGGATCCCGAGACTTACTTCTTAGACATTGAATATGAAGTAAGAATGTCATTATTGATGCCCTTCTGAGCCGCAAGTAAAGCTAGTGCTATCATGGTATCCTCAGGCGAGGATTCATCTATATATATATACATCCTCACATAAATGCGTTCGTTCATCCAGAACTCAATAGATAAGTTGTGTCAATGGTTTCCGAAAGGTCTTCTCATCCCAAGGCTTCGGCCTGTACTTTCTCTAGCTATAAATACTCAAGTGATATCCAGTGATTTATTAAGGGGACTACATTTGAAAATGCTCACGAATGATCGTTGTCAATATCAAAAACCGCCGGCGGTGATCACTGATCCTCAATTTATCAGACTATCCATACCTGAAAGATCTTATGCACCAACTTATCAAGAAGAAACCCCCAAAACATACTGGGAGAAAACTCCCGAGCCATACATCGTCTAAAACGAAAGGAAGTTCCAAAATACAATCCATCTAAATTTGAAGAAACAGGTTACGAACAGCACCTATCATTATCCAAGCATACCCATTCAAAGCCGACCTTTCCCACCATCAATAGTATAATTCTTCTACATCTTAACCACAACATCACTTTCACAACTACCTCTAATTCTCGAAGCCATGATTTGTTTCCGCGCTAGCCATTCTTTTCTGGACTCGAGACTTCCTCTTCGCAGTAGATATGTACCGTCACCATCCTCATCAATATCTCTAGTATCTTTCAAAAGAGCACCACGCTCATCAATTGATGACGTTCGTCGATCAGTGGAGTGAGAGTGATGAGGGAAAGAGTTGGCATGGATGTGGAAGTGTTCAGGGGATTTGCTGGAGGAATTGGAAGAGCTTTGCGGTGTGGGAGTTGAAGAGGAAATAGCTTGGTGAGATGATGTGTTGCCCATTGTTTACTTGCTTTGGTTATATATGGCTTTAGTGGCTGTGAGAGTAAGTCCTAAATAAGCGTGAGATAAGACGATGATGACATGCAATAGACCAGTGATGAGAAGATAAATAGACGGCAGGGGTTCACAAGAACGCGCAGTCCTACGTTCGCTCCGTCTCAATATATTCTTCTCGGGACTTGCTTGCTCGCTCTTATTCCAACATCGAAATTCGACATCGGCCAGTCTAGCGTCAGTTGCCTAGGCGTGCTACTGTTTTTCGCCCTTAGAGCCTATAGCAACAATACGATAGTACCAATCTAAGTGATTTTACCCATTAACATCATACACCGGGCTGGAAGGGACCCAAGTCCTATAAGTTGGTGCGTAGGCGCGCGACTACACTACATTCATTCTACCGCATCGCGGCCGCTGTAGGGAGCGGTCAGGCCGGGCCATCATGTGTCTTCAAGCTCAAATGGAATGGTGCAATCTTCACCAGAGGAATCGCAGGAAGGAGTCCGTGAAAGAACCAGCTAGTAACCATACCCCATGAGTTACCGTCTGAATACAATCGGGAAGGGAAACCATTGCTTGCTTACCTTACCAATGTTTCCCTGTGATCGACTCATCCAACAATCCACTCTTCTACATGTATTTCTACAACTTCGGCTATAACGATCATCTTTATGATACTTTCCTCTTTCGGGACTTAAATGGCACTACAAGGAAGCCGAGGAAAAATATCTACTCGGTACGGTTAAGATTATATTATATCATCGGCGAGGAATATTGAAGCAAAATTTAGTCACTAGATGAATCTTATAGATCCCCAAAAGTTTAAATGCTCTTTTCCACACATCCATAATCCCGATTTCTACGGCATCCGGTATGATAAGTTGGATTAATTAATCTATAGATTTGCGGATTAGGGTGAGAGGATGTATGGCGCTATAGCTGCGGCGGATATCGACTTGGAGTTTGGGGCAACAGTATTCCTCTTATTACTTTCCTCATCTCATTTCATCTCATCTCTCCAAAACTTCAAGTCGCTTTATCCTACCACAAAATAAATATACCAATTTATCTCCGATACCCATTCGCATTCGCATTCGCATTCGCGTTCGCGTTCGCGTTCGCATTCGCATCACCCCCCTGCCCATTCTGCACCGGTGCTCTATAACCCTGCTGGGCCGCTCGCTGTGTATATCCCTGAGTCCCAAGATTATCCCTCCCATCTTTCCCATCGCTCTCCCTATTCCCACCCATCGCTTGCACCTGTCCCACCTGTCCCTGTCCCTGTCCCTTTCCCTTTCCCGAACTTCTCGAATGATAACTACCAGACCTCGATCCATTTCGATCACGATCTCTATAATCTATATTTGATGGTACGGATGAAGACCGACTATTCTGATTCTGATTCTGATTATGCATTTCTTTCATTGGTTTTATTTCGTGAGGTTGGATTTTTTGTACGGGTTCGATATGTTGGCCGCGGCGGGCGGCGAAGCAGCGGAACATCTTTGGGGGTTTTGGATGGGGTTGGGAAGATTGAGAGGGTTTGTGAGTGAGGAGAAAATGAGAGTATCAAGGTATATATATTGAATCAACACGGTAAATATTTCCAGAAAAGTTAAAGAAAGATATCGAAATGAAAGACAACAAACAGCTTATATATATCTAAAATACCAGAAACCGATTTGATATAAGGAGTAGAAACGAATTAAAAGGATCTTTCATCCCGGCCTATATAAGCAAAGCACTACTGACGAGAAAGAATCATGTTAGATGGCCCCAACCCGCCCACTACACTGCGGATTCGCATCGCGCTACATACCCACCCATTTGCGAATCTGCAATGCAAACCATGTTGTTCTCCAGGACCAACTTCCCTCTATTCCATCCCAATCGTATGTGTCCGAATGGCCTAACCCAACTAACGCTTAACAACATGTGGGCTCGGCGATGAGGTCTGCGGGCTCTGACCTACACACACACGTTTCAAAATATATGCATAAAATATGTGCATAAAATATATGCATAAAATATAAGCGCGGCGGTAACTGTGCGGCGTGGGGTTGAAGGATTTGGAGATGAGGTGAAGAGGAGAAACAAGGTTTTCGATCCATCTGATAGGACTACAATACAGGATACAATCAAAAGAATTACAGATATGGACGTGTCGCGAAGGCTATTTGTCATTGGCCACAAATAAATAATTCGCAGAGATAGAGTTGTGAGTATAAAGGCCGGCTGAACCACGAATCTGGTTACCAAACCATCGGGTCAGATCCCGATCCCGATCCTTTAGGATGCGAGAATCTTGGGGATATTTCATCATTGATTTAGCAGCTCTTGGGGAAACTTATGGACTGTGACATTTGCGATATGGGATAAGTCTGGAAGGGGTCCCAACCTCGCTGGGTCGGGGGAAAGGCTCAAGGGAAATATCCACTTGTGTTTCCTGTGATTGTTGAACCCGGCGGGGATGAGAAACAAGATGGATGGCCAAACTCCAGAGCTGCCGATTCTAGGCTTCTGGTTCAATACATTCTCGAATGCATGGGGCTGATAACATCTGATTTGCCCTACCATTGACTTCTCATGACGTGTCGTCGTAATAGGAAATATCCAAGGAAATTCATGCATACAAAACATAGACAAGGCTGCATTGATGTAGGATAGGAAGAGCCAGATCTACTCTTAAAAATAGCCACTTGGCACATCAGACTGGTAATTATATGCACTTCATCTTCTACCTTACAACAGTCTCTAATGACGGGTTGATCTCTTGCTCTCTATATCTTTATAGATTCATGTTTGTGGATACAAGATGAATGCCCATTATATACCATTGAGAACTTTCATAATATTGCCGCGGGCTATAAGAAATCAAATTCTTAAGTATGTTGCCTCGAGACACCCACCTTCTCCGTACTGTCTTTTGTTTACTTGTTCGACACATGGGTCCTGGGATTAGACTCCAACACATTGATCATATCTCATCATTCAACTACCAAGTATGAACAAAATTTCATGGCTCCAGCCACCACATTCACCTGATAACTTCTCTTCCGCCACTTGGAGCACTTCCCTCATTCTTCTTTCCCCCAGATCCAGCCAACCAAGCTGCCGCATCAAAATTCTGCAACGGGTTTGCTCCATTAGCACCACCTGTAATCCCACCACCTTTCTGTCGCTCCTCGAATTCGGCTTTGAGTTCTGGGTCCACTGGAAAGAGATAGTTAGCATAGAAACGATATAGATACATTGCATGACACGGCGCCTCATATCCGACTTTCAGAGCACCCAGATAGATAAATATACGTACTATTATCCATAAGATAAGGCATTCCAAACACAATAAGCATACTAAACCCAGCAATCAAAATCATGGGATTTTTCAATAAACTCAAAGGCGAGAATCCCACTCGCTCCAAATAATAAATCTTCTCAACGAGGGCCTTAACTTCGGCAGTATATTTATCGTCTCCAAGTTTAGAAACCGGGACAAATTCTCCCTTATTACTCCATTCGTTGGCGCGGAAAGTGGTGAAAGCTTCGATGGGTATGTGATTTGGCTCCGAAGATGCAGGATGGATGTCAATTCGCAGAGGGATAAAAACGTGGGTTGGAGAAGAGACGGTGAGGAGATATGAGCCGCTTGTTAGGTTGCGAAAGCAGAAGGAGTTAGATGTTGTGAGAGGCGCGCTATGAGTGTGGGAGAGCGTGCTGAGGATTGCGTGGGTGGAGGGTGGGAGAGTTGAGGGGTTAAGTTGGGGGGTCGTTGGGATTGTAAGGACGAGGTGGGTCGCGAGCGTTGAGGGGAGGAGGGAGAGGAGCGAAAGGACGCTGATGGTTGGGACACGCATTTTTTTAAGTGCTTTGAGAGAGGTGTTATTGGATTGGGAGCTACTTGAGCGTTGGTGATGTAAGGTTACAAGTGAAGCTTGAGTCGGATAAAAGAAAGGCCGATCTCCATTTCACATAAGCTTGGAAATGTAAGACTTAGAACTATTTTCAATTGCAACATAATTATGGAATTATACCTTCATTCATGATATATCTATTGCATTTTCCTCTACAAAACGTCAGGGCTACATATGATTAATACAGAACCGATGCAGTAATCCTTGACTAAGGACAACTCTTATGCGCAGTTTTGAGAGGAAGTCTGTAGAAGATATTTCTAAACAATCCCTAGAGTTTCGACCCTTCAATCTATTGGGACTTCTCTTTTGGAGCTCCCGCCATATGGAGAATATGTTGTTAGTTGTTAGTTATGACGAGGGGTATGGAGTTGATTTCAAGCTTTTCAGTTGCACAACTTTCTGAGAGTGCAAAACTACTCAAATAGGGAGTACTGTACCTGCATGTAACTTTCTGAACGACTCTGATTTTGATCTATACAGTGTATCAGGGATTATCATCTCAGTCAAAGCAGAACTTACTCTTCAATGGTATTCAAGAAAGCAAGATCGTGTCTACGAGTCCAATTGGGGTTTCTGATGGATTGAGTGTTCTGCACAATCATGAATGGACAATTTAATACTATAACACTTTTGACTAGCAAAGTTGCTAGGTATTGAAAGAAAGAAGAATGAATGTAAAAAATCATAGTATAACCTTTTTTGTGATTTTCGTTTCTGAATTTTTTGAATGTATTCGACTCGAAAAGTCCAGTATTCCAAAACCTCTCACCATCAATGAACTCAATATATCAAACGTCTTCACTGTTGATAGCAGTCGACACTATTGGAGCCCAGCTCAGATTATTCATAGATTATCAAATTTCTAGTGGTGTATCGTATAGACTTATTCATCCTGAAAGGCCAGAAGGTCGGAGGGCCCATTAGGCATATGATAGGAGGAGATCAAATTAGTATACCTTGGACATTATAGGCGTTCGATAATGCCCCAGGCCGAAAGAAGACAACGTGCTCTCGAGCGTAGATCAAAAATAAACTAGGACTCGAATCGAACGGTCTCACCGTTGCATCGGATGAGTCCCGGTCCCGTTTGTTTCATTCCGAGTAAAATCAATCTGCATTTCCCTCCTCGGTGGCAGCGCAATGGAATGTGTCTAGCAGCAGTAGCAGTCGTCCGTAAACAATACCGGTATCGTCACTTACGTAACCAGCACGATTCCATTGTGAGACTAGAAGGTGTTTATGTGAGATTCAAGATGTCAGTGAAGTCTTCGAAGGGATTTTAAGCTAAGGCAGTAGCTTCCAACGAACCAAGAACCAAGACCGAGCAGCGTGGAAAAAATAAAGATGACGACCAAAAAACATACAACAGCAGGGATTCGCTGGTGGTCACCCACCCAACTACTAGTCTGCCGATCTGAGGCTTGTGTATGGCAGAGCGGACGGGATGCCCAATTCTCCTCAGTCTATGGTCGTATGTATAAGGACGTATAAAAAATAGATTTATATTTGATCTAACGTATTAGATAAGTGAATAAGGTATGTGGCACGTGATGATGCTTGGGTAGGAGTACTTGATTAATTGATTGTAAAGATGCTCCCAAACTAGGAATCTCAATATCCGTCTCAGAAGTTGAGCAATGAGATACTGCTTGATTTATTCTAGTGAGGGATACTCGAAATAAAGATAGAACAAATAGAAAGAGAAATAAACTCGTGATTTCAGAAGTTCATAATGATATGCTGGTGTCTACGTATACGAAACCTACTAATAAACTTATATAGATGAATCAATCTCTTGCAATATGCAACTTTAACCAGTCGTTGTATAATCTTCCTCTTTACCATTAATACTTTGCTTGTTGTATACGAACCGAGCGTAGAGAGGGGTTTATAAGAAAATATAGTTGAGCTTCCTCCTGATGGTGATATCATTATTGATGAGAGAGCCCTAGATGATGAAAAAACAACCCAACAATTCTCATCGGACATCACGACCTAACAAATTTAATCTTCTACAACATCATAAACAAACAAACAAAGCGTTGAGATTGCGGGATGCACTAAATAGGAACCCGACATTCTTGGCCCTGACCTAGAATGGAAGGAAAGAAGCTTAAGCTTTACGGCTGTGCTTTCCTCGGCGCAAGATCTGATATACATGACATATTTGTGATTGTGTGGCACGATGATTCCATTTGTCTCTCTCCCAGTCTCATCGTTCTTGCATGGAGGTGCAATTCGCCCAGACGGATGCTGTACGAGTTAGAAAATCCCTCATATACTATTCTGCTTGGCCAATTGTGCTGGTGGAGTCGGGAAGCTTTCGAAAAAATTGGACTGGATGGTGACTGATGAGAGTGTTGTCTATTGATTGTGAGTGTACGGTACGTCTAAAGAATGTATGGAAACACAAGGTCATTTCGCCAGTCGGTACCCGGTCCTCGCCGCTGTACAAGAGTTGGAATGATTGGAGGGAGCACTCGGCACGTCGTGGATGAATGAGTTGATGATAGGGATGGGTGGGTATTGATACCTTTTTGATCAGGATTTCTATTTCTATTTCTAAATTCTAGATTCTAAATTCTAGATTCTAAATTCTAGATTCTATTCATTGCTTTTTCTTGGAGCTAAGGGAAAGGATGAAGTTGCCCTTGGTTATTATTAGTGGGCCACTTTCCCCGCGAACCAACATAGCGGACCTTGGTTCAAGCGGCGGGCGAAGGTTACATGGCTGATACATTTTCGACGTAGCTTTGGTGGTGGAGCTTTAATTGCCGGGATCTACAGCACTAAGGTATCCCTGGAAGAGAAGTTGGGGCTTTTTTCTTCGCTTTGTTTATATCCCTAGTCATTCTTCCAAGCTTATTATCTCTGGTAATCTGGGGGTGGAACGTGCTTTAAGACAAAACAAAAAACTTTGAGGGGAAGGTAAATAAATGATATGATGTGATGTGATATGATGAGATGGGTGAGTGGGTGAGTGGATAAAGTGATGGTGAGAGTGGATGGATGGATGGAGTGGAGATATAAGACGGGTAAGAATACTTATAGTGATGATATGAGACAGGTAAGAGTGTATGGAGTGATAAGCTCTCCTTATATCAAAGTCAATTCAACAAAATCAACAAAACCATTAATAGAACAGAAGAGACTAAGTTTGAAGAAGTTTATACAAAGATAAATTGATATAAAAAGGTATTATGAAATTACCTATCAATAAAGTTATTGGTTACTTGATCTTGTTGGAAATTGTTCCATGTATTAATTCGTATATCAGAAAAGAAAAAGAAACAAACAAAAGGGAAAGATGTTGGAAATTTTATGATAACAAAGGGGGCGTCAGCTAGCCTTATTATATTCACTCACTCACTCACTAGAAGCTTTTGTGTGGTCGAACCATAATCCCGTACGTACTTATTTACCCCCAGTAGGGTGGGTGGTGTGGTGTCACTTCACTCTTTCGTTCCCTCTCTCATTCCCTCTCTCTCTCTCTCTCTCTCTCTCTCTCTCTCTCTTTTTTTCTTTGGCTGGTCGCTACTTCCCAATTGAATAACATCAACAATTCGGACCTTCTCTGAATAAATCTTTTTTTTTTTTCAATCGTTTCGTTAATTTCAATTCACTTTTTCTTATCCGACCTTTTTTTTCCCTCTTCCTCTTCCTCTCCCTCTCCCTCTCCCTCTTCCGATTTAATCTTCTTCTACTTTTTTCTCTCTACACAACCTCTCGACATCAAATTACCCATCCCATCCTCTTATTCCTCTTCTTTAAGAAGGTAATATAACAGTTCCTAATCATTAAGATTTTTCAATCATAGGAAATCTTTCATATTCGACCAAGTCGCGTCGTTTATCCCCAAGAATTTGTTACTTACTTTACTGATTACTTCAACAAATCTTACACCAGCAATTAAGGTGATTGATCTACCACTGGAATTTTCCCACCGTGATCGCTATCGCCATGGCACATTTGGCGGGTCATCATGGTATCTCTCTCCATGATACAGCAGGTGCCCAATCGAGCAACAATTCATCCGATACGCCGCCAAATCACCTAGGGGCTAACATTGAACCTGGTCAATTCGACGAAAAAAATGGTGGTGTTGAAAACTCTACTCCTGGTGCTACTAAACATGAGGAAGAGGAAGAAGATGATGAGGACATGGATGCATTGATCGAAGAACTCGAATCTCAAGATGGTCATGCTGAAGATGAAGAGGCCGAGGAAGAGAATGGCCCTGCTCAAGAACGTCCTGTTCCAGAAGATTTACTTCAAACTGATACTCGCATTGGTCTTACAGACGCCGAGGTTCAAGTTCGTCGTAAGAAATGGGGTTTGAATCAAATGAAGGAAGAGAAGGAGAATTTATTCCTCAAGTTTCTCGGATACTTTGTCGGTCCTATTCAATTTGTTATGGAGGTACGTTGATACAAAGTTCTTACCATCATCTTTCCATCCCCCGCACCCCACTGTTTTTCGCGCATTTTAGATCTGCATGGATTCTCCACAGATAATCTAGTGTTGCAGGCCACGGCCTTCGATTGGAGACATCCAAATAGAGTAGCTCAGAAGTTCTTCCCATTCAATAGCATTAAGACATCCTTGCTAATTGAACAAATTTAAATAGGCTGCTGCTGTTCTTGCCGCAGGTCTACAAGATTGGGTCGATTTTGGTGTCATTTGCGCACTTCTCCTCCTCAATGCCACCGTCGGTTTTGTTCAAGAATTCCAAGCAGGTTCCATTGTCGAGGAACTGAAAAAGACTCTTGCTCTGAAAGCTGTCGTTCTTCGTGATGGTCGTCTTTATGAGATTGAAGCTCCTGAAGTTGTCCCCGGTGATATTCTTCAGATTGAAGAAGTAAGTTGATGTATTACCCAATTCTCCAAACAGATGCTGATATTTTCTCACAGGGTACTATCATTCCCGCCGATGGTCGTATCGTTACCGATGATGCTTTCCTTCAAGTCGATCAATCTGCCATCACTGGAGAGTCTCTTGCCGTCGATAAACACAAGGGTGATACATGTTATGCATCTTCTGGTGTCAAGCGCGGCGAAGCTTTCATGGTCATTACTGCCACCGGAGACCATACATTTGTTGGACGTGCAGCGGCTTTGGTCAATCAAGCTTCCGCGGGAACTGGTCATTTCACAGAAGTCTTGAATGGTATCGGCACGGTGCTCTTAATCCTGGTTATCTTCACCAACTTGGTTGTCTGGATCTCCTCATTCTATCGCTCGAACCCAATTGTTCTTATTCTTGAATATACTCTAGCCATCACAATCATTGGGGTCCCTGTCGGTCTCCCTGCTGTCGTCACTACTACTATGGCGGTCGGTGCCGCATATCTGGCCAAGAAGAAAGCTATCGTCCAGAAATTGTCCGCGATTGAGTCACTTGCAGGCGTCGAAATTCTTTGCTCGGATAAGACTGGTACATTGACCAAGAACAAGCTCTCTCTCGCCGAACCATTTACTGTTCCAGGGGTTGAACCTGATGATCTAATGTTGACTGCTTGCCTTGCTGCCTCCAGGAAGAAGAAGGGTATCGATGCCATCGATAAGGCTTTCTTGAAATCTCTTCGTTACTATCCGCGCGCCAAGTCCGTCCTGTCCAAGTACAAAGTTCTTGAGTTCCATCCTTTCGATCCGGTTTCCAAGAAGGTTCAAGCTGTTGTGGAGTCGCCCCAAGGAGAAAAGATTATTTGCGTCAAGGGAGCTCCACTCTTTGTTCTGAAAACTGTTGAAGAAGACCATCCAATTCCTGATGAGATCGACCAAGCTTATAAGAACAAGGTTGCTGAATTTGCTACTCGTGGATTCCGTTCTCTTGGTGTCGCACGAAAGCGAGGTGAGGGTCAATGGGAGATTTTGGGTATTATGCCTTGCTCTGATCCCCCACGTCATGATACCGCCCGTACTATCAACGAGGCCAAAACTCTAGGTCTCTCCATCAAGATGTTAACTGGTGACGCTGTCGGTATCGCTCGTGAAACTTCTAGACAACTTGGACTTGGCACCAACGTTTATAACGCTGAGCGTCTTGGTCTTGGTGGTGGAGGAGATATGCCTGGTTCCGAGGTCTATGATTTCGTCGAGGCCGCTGATGGATTTGCGGAGGTCTTTCCGCAACATAAATACAATGTTGTTGAAATCCTTCAACAACGTGGATACCTTGTGGCTATGACGGGAGATGGTGTCAATGATGCCCCATCGCTCAAGAAGGCCGATACTGGTATCGCTGTAGAAGGCGCTTCTGATGCGGCTCGTTCAGCAGCTGATATCGTCTTCTTGGCTCCTGGACTTGGTGCTATTATTGACGCTCTCAAGACTTCTCGACAAATTTTCCATCGCATGTACGCCTATGTTGTTTATCGTATCGCCTTGTCAATCCATCTTGAGATTTTCCTTGGTCTCTGGATCGCCATCTTGAATAGATCCCTCAACATTGAATTGGTCGTCTTCATTGCCATTTTTGCAGATGTTGCAACTCTTGCTATTGCATATGATAATGCACCTTTCTCCAAGACTCCTGTGAAGTGGAACCTTCCAAAATTGTGGGGTATGTCCGTTCTCCTTGGAGTTGTTCTCGCCATCGGCACCTGGATTACCCTCACCACCATGATTGCTCGCGGTGAAGATGGTGGTATCGTTCAAAACTTTGGTGTTCTCGACGAGGTTGTCTTCCTCGAGATCTCTCTCACTGAAAATTGGTTGATTTTCATCACACGTGCCAATGGTCCTTTCTGGTCATCACTCCCATCCTGGCAATTGACTGGAGCTATCCTCGTTGTCGATATCATTGCAACATTTTTCACCCTATTCGGTTGGTTCGTTGGGGGTAATACTTCAATCGTTGCCGTTGTCCGTATTTGGATCTTCTCCTTTGGCGTTTTCTGTATCATGGGTGGTGTCTATTATCTACTTCAAGATAGCTCTGGCTTTGACAACCTCATGCATGGCAAATCCCCAAAGAAGAATCAAAAACAAAGATCTCTGGAAGATTTTGGTAAGTGGAGATCCCTGACTCTTATGTCATTTTTTGAGAACAAAGCGCTAACTTATACCTCTTTAGTCGTCTCACTCCAGCGTGTCTCCACACAACACGAGAAGTCAGCTTAAACTTCAAACCCATAATTTACAGGCGCACATGAATTACGGAGCGTGCAGCTTTTACGGATATTCCCTCGTGTTATTAATTATTAGGTAGTTCGTGTGTATAAAACTTCAGACGGGCTCATAGGTGTCAAAACTGCTTGCTATTTTCGCGCTAAAAAGTCCAAATTGCTACTTGCTGGGAAAAAAATCCATGGTTTGTTCTCGTTTGGGGATCAACTGTGGTAACTTTTGGCACAAGAAGATTGAGGCAGGCATTTGAGCGTTTTAATCATTCCATTTAGATGATGACAGCGTCATCCTAGAGTCTAAGAGTCTTAATTAATGAAAAATAAATTTTCTTGTGTTTTGTTCTTCGTGCTTGTGAATAGTGAGCAAGTGAGTGAACACATATCCTCACATAATTACAAACTCATGAATAGAACAAAAAACGAATAGAACGAAATCAAAGAGATTGAATTAACTATTATAACTCCATATAACTTGTAACTCATCTCATGGTTAGCTAGGTAACAAAAAAAGTAAAAAAGTAGTAGAATAAAATGTTTTTGTTACAATACATTCTATTCACCTTCCTTCCTCTCAGCTCCCACTTTATTCCCATCCGACTCCCTCGACTCCCTCCCTACCTAGGTATTAACTTGACAACCCACCAGTTTCCAGTATCCTCTCTCTCCATGCTCTTTCTCCCCTTCCCTTCTTCCCCCCCAAACAAAACAAACCATTCGCTCGCTTCCGCTACCCCACTCCCTTATTTCCCTCACAATTTTGCCATGGGTTTCTCATCCGCCAAGGCTTCCTCGTACATGCGATCGATATGTTCTCTGAATTTCTTTGCCGTTTGCGGACGTTTGAGTTTGAGTCTGCGGGGGTGAGTTTTGTTAGCGACTGTAATACTATACTTATACTAGGCACCGTGTGTCATATGCAACCAGGCCAGCTTCCTCGGCATGGGGTGTCTCGTAGTAAAAGAAGAGTAAAGAGAGGAGACGGAAAAACTTACGTAGGAGTCAAAAGTTCATTTTCAATCGTAAAAGGTTCCACATCCACAAGAACATTCTTAACCTTCTCATAACTATTAAACTTGCTTTTCTTCCCCACCCCGTCCAACACTTTGACAAGTTGCATTCGAACTCTCTTGTCATTACCCGCCTCCTTAATCCCTTCAATATCATCACTCTTGACTTCTCTCCCGAGAATTTTGCTCGCCCACGGCGCGAAAGTAACGGGGTCGACTCCGAATACCGCAACTAGGAATGCTTGGGTAGAGTCACCGTGGACATATGCTTGAGATAAGAGTGAACAATTGGCTAGGTATACATTTTCGATGCGTTCCGGGGAGATATATTCGCCTTGTGCGAGTTTGAGGACGTTCTTGCGGCGATCAATAATCTTGATACGGCCCATGCTGTCAACTTCGCCAATGTCTCCTGTGTGGAACCAGCCGTCTGCGGTGATGGCTTTGGAGGTTTCGTCTTCGTTGCGGTAGTATTCGCGGAAACGGGCTGTGCCTCGAATAAGAATTTCACCACGGGGGTTGGGGCTGTCGGTTACGAGGTACTCCATGTCGGGGACGGATTCGAAGCATACCTCCACTGTGAAGATGAGTGGTTAGTTGAGTTTGGACTGAGGAGGAACGGGGAGAAAACTTACTGGAAGCGCTCACTCCTCCACAGTTACCGGTTGAGTAATCATCGTCATATTGTACGATACCATGTGCATAGGTTTCTGTAAGGCCATAACCTTGGATGAACCTGTTGCCAAATGCAGCACGGAGTAATTGATGAAGACCTGGATCAATAGGAGCACTTCCACTTACCATGCCACGAGTTCTTTGAAGACCGAAAGCGCTGGCTAATTTAGGAGTCCAGACGCGATCATAAAGTGCATGTTTGTTGGTAGCCTGTCCAGGTGGGAGTTTCATTGATGCAAGCTTGGTATTGATAATGTGACGACCAATTGAGCCCTTAAGACCTGGCGCATCGATAGCAGCCGCTTTAATGGCGGATCCAAATCGATTGTAGAGTCGGGGGACGGAATTAAAGGTTGTTGGGCGAAGAAGCTTCAAGTCCTCGATGAGTCCGATGATATCACCACGGAAATATCCAATGGCAGAGCCTACAGCGAGACAGCCGTGTTCTGCAAGTCGTTGGTAAATATGTGCCAATGGAAGGTATGAACAAATAACATCGTTCGGCTTTGGGTCAGACACAATTCTTGTGATAGAAGTTGCTGCAACAGCGTTTGAATGCGTTAGGACCACACCCTTGGGGTTACCAGTCGTTCCAGAGGTATAGTTGATAGTGATAATATCTTCCGGTCGAGGTGGGTTCATTGGAGAATTTGGAGATGCAGCTCCGATGGCCTCAACATCTCCAATATAATGGATAGCGATACCAGCTTCGGCCGCAAGAGCATTTAAGATTGAGCCTTTGCTGCTTCCAGGCCTTTCTCCATCATCCAAAGGATCAACCGAAATGATAAGCTTCAATGTAGGTATTCTTGGAGCCAATTTCAACAAGGTTGGAATGTGCGGTAAACTCGTAACAACACAAGCAAGCGTGGCATGGTTGATAATATATTCTGTTGTATCCGGTCCGAGGGTATCGTAAATGGAGACGGTATAGAGAGATTGTGACATGGCTCCCAAATCTATAAGTCACGTCAACCCCCACCCTGCAACGCACATAGCTATAACTTTAGGCTTCTTACCAACAATCTGCCATTCCGGGCGATTTTGACACCAAAGACCCACACCATACTTATCATCTGTAACTCCCGCCCTCTTATGAAGTTCTACCAATCCCACGCCAAAGTTCTTTCTGCGCTCTGCCGTCTCCGCATATGAGATCCATTGATAATTGCCGTGAGTTTTGGTTGCCGGATCCCAAGGTCTGTAACCCAAACATCTCGCACTTGGTCTCTTTCTGGCGGCCTTTTCAAAAAAATCATGACTAGTCAAACATTCTTGATCGACTGTTTGTAGTAGTGGCTTGTCCACGAACTGGTAATGCCTGTAAACAGCACTACGACCTTCACGCGCACTACCTGGTATCGGAAGGGAGTATGGTGAACCAGGTGGAGGAGATGCTCGAACGGTCTGCACATAAGTATCGGGATCTTGTACCGTTGGTGCCATTGTGTCTGTGTAGATCTAAAAAGCCAGTATCAGTACTCAATGTTGAACAAAGGTTAGGAGGTTGGAGGTTGGTTGGACTTTGAGTTTGAGCGCTGGACGAACCTTGTAAATGTATAAAAGAGATAATAACGATAAAGATTATTCTATAAGATATCTAGGATTTTTATATCAGTGAAGATCTATAGAAGAAGAAATAATAGTCGACCAACTCCAATGAACAGAACAAATGAAGTTTGTTTCTGGAATAAGTTTCAACTCAAAAGGTGAGGTGCATGTGAAGGAATGGAGAAGTGGCCCTACCCCGAAGCCTCGATGGTCGTGTTTTCCTTTTTGACCTCGGCATATCTGGACATTGTGCATATTCTAGAATGTGGAGAAGCTTTGTAGATCGCCATCACAATTTTAAAAGGATTGGAAATGATCCATGTGTGAAGTTGGTTAGCATGTGGTGTTCGGTGAACGGAGGACATCTATATCCGATGAGATGATACATGACCGACCCAACTAAGAATTACTTGATAATTACTCAATCTCCAAATTTAGACAATGAAAGAAAGAAGACGTCGATAATTAACTTTATTATTACTATGTAGCCATCATTTTGCAATGCATACACCCGTATCTTGAATCATGACCATCGAAATTAACCATGACAACACGTCTAACTAGCAAAGGAGGTTTCCCGAGTAGTTTTTTAAAAATAAAATAAAAATAAAAGGGGGAATTATTTTAAATGACCAATTTCGCGTCACCATCAGTATCACCAGTCTTTCCGATGTTTGACTCGTTACCACCCGTTGTCTTCGCCGCAGATGCTGATTCGAATGATTGCTCAAAATCCTTGATAATATCATCAATGTGTTCCGTGCCAACCGAAATTCTAATGAGATCCTAGAGAACCACGTTAGCTAGATACACATCGTTACAAGTCGAATGATTTCTTACCTCGGTGACACCAGAAGCCAACCTTTCATCGTGAGAAAGTTGTTCGTGGGTGGTAGACCATGGGTGAATAGCTAGAGTTTTCGAGTCTCCAACATTGGCCAAGTTAGAAATCAGTTTGAAGCCATCAACCACCTGACTACCAGCTGCTCCTCCACCTTTAACTCCGAAACTCAGGACACCACCGAATCCACGGGGCAGGTATTTCTTGGCCAGCTCGTGGGATGAATGATTTTCCAATCCTGGATATGACACCCAAGAAACGTGTGGGTTCTTATCAAGCCATTTTGCCAACGCCAATGAGTTCTGAGCATGTCGCTCTCCTCTCAGGCTCAACGTTTCAAGACCTTGAATCAATTGAAATGCTCCAAATGGATTCAATGAACTTCCCAAGTCTCGAAGAATCTCGACCCGTACACGAGTGATGAAAGTATCAGGTCCAAACGTTTCCCAGAACTTTAATCCGTGATATCCATCCGATGGCTCAACCATCGCTGGGAATCGCTTGCCATTTTTTCCCCAATCGAATTTGCCTGAATCAATAACTACGCCGCCAATTGTGGTTCCGTGTCCTATTCCAAACATATTAGAAGAATTCACATGACCTAATGGTAGTATATGTAATTACCGCCAATCCATTTGGTCGCCGAATGTACGACAATGTCGGCTCCATGATCAATAGGGCGGCAGAAATAGCCGCCTGCTCCGAATGTATTATCGACAACGAGAGGGACTCCATGGTCTAGATACACAAAATTAGTACTTTCTAGGAGCGAGAAGAACGCCCAAGTAGCAAGACCGAGGTCGCCTTGGATGCAATATTTCGCAGCAGCAAATCACTCACCGTGTGCAACTTTGGCAATAGCCTCGAAGTCCGGAACGTTATATTTTGGATTTCCAATACTTTCGATGAAAATAGCTCTTGTATTTTCGTCAATAGCCTTCTCGAAGTCCTCTGCCTTGTCTCCCTGGACAAATTTGCTCTTTATGCCCAATCTTGGAAGGAAAACTTTCAATTGATTGTATGTTCCTCCATAAAGGTTTGTCGTGGACACGATGTTATCGCCGGCATGCGCCAATGCGGCAAAGGTCACTTGAAGGGATTATTAACAAAAATTCGCTTATTGTTTGCAATAATAGGGGTGTATGGTGAATTGTGGACTTAGTGAGGTGGGGGGGGATGAGTGAAGGGGGGAGAGATTAGTTAGGATGACCTACTAAATTGAGCTGCTTGGCCAGATGAAGATGCAACAGCGCCTCGTCCACCCTCAAGTGCTGCCATGCGCTTTTCAAAAACATCGACAGTCGGCTATTGGCCAAGTCAGCTAAGATTTTGGTCTTGTACTTGGCAGTGAAATCTTGGAATTAGAAATTAAGATGCCAATTGTGAAGGGAAAAATGCCAACCCGCAAAACTTGAGATGCCAACTTCCATTGCAGACGTTGCCAATTTTGAGAAGATCGGATGCCAAATTCTCAACGACTGTTCTTGAACTTTCGAACAGGATGAAACTTTGGCAATACATACGTTCATGATACGACTGTAAATATTTCCATTCTCCTTGAGGCCAAACAACCTAGCTCCATGAGCAGAGTCATTGAATGTGAAGCTCTGTACATCTAGACTTTAGTCCTTGGAATCATATATCCTCTTGAAGTTAACAACTGACTGTAGTAGCATAGATTGGTACAGCTCTCGCATTTGTTGCAGAATCAGGTTCATGCCTATATAATCCAAGTAGTCGTGTTAGTATCTTGGAACTGCGGGGAGGTGGCACAGCACGAACCCAGCATGGAGCTGCAGAGTCTCGAAATGAGTGCTTTCAACTGGTGCCATTCTGATTGATTGATTGATTGATTGATTGATTGATTGTTCTTCAATTTTCGAGATTCAGAAAGATTTCTGAGAATTGAAAGTTTACAGGAGAGAAGAAAAAGATGTCGAAAAGGTTGTATAAGTCAAATGGGCAAAAGATCTTTGTTCTCCAATAACTTCTTTCCTTCCCGTGGATAAAAACCCTTGGTGATCATAGTGGGGTAAATACATTCAATTACCTAGTACAGTACGGTAACAGTAAACATTGGCAAGCACGCCATTTTCTTTCATCATTGGGAATGAATGAATGACGAGAACGGAAACTTTCCATGGAAGCTGGGCAATATTCTGTCCATGGCAGTTTGGTTTGAATGGCTTCATTATTCCAATGCCGATCTCAAATTTGGAGGTTGCTTACTCATCAGACTTCTAGAAAACTTTTTTAACCCGGGGTTTGACCTCATGTAATAAAAACATCACAGCTCGAAACAATCCATTGGCCTACTAGACCCTGGTGTACTAGACCTTACAGATCAGGTCATCCACTCAACCACTCAACTCTAATTTAGTCCACTACTCATCTCGTCGCTTGGTCTTTCAAATGCAACATTGCGTCGTGCTGTTCTGTTCTCTCGTACCTGCAGATGATACAAACACTCCTCCCAATATCGCTATAAGGGAACTACTACAAAGACCCGATACGGCACTCCAATAGCAATATGGAGTGTAGACTGAGTGTGGAGTGAGTGTAGACTGAGTGTGGACTGTGATTCAACCCCGCGTCCAAGCATTTCAACATGGTGGCTTTCAAAAGTCTCATGATCCACTACCTTCAAACGAAGAGCTCAATGAAAGACCCTCAATCTGCTGGCTCCCTCTTGGCAACACAACGCTGACACTCTTGGAGGTTCTTGGGAGGCGGCACCAGAACTTACTTGTATACTTGTAGGTTGAGATGAGTATTTTTCTTTTTTAAGCTTTGCGGTCGGCTTAGTCGATTTGTGTTGTAGCCGACGTTTCATGGTTTGAGAGAAATAGAAAGTGGTTAACCTTACATGTCCGAGCGGATAATTCTTAACTTTTCGACAAAGCGTGTTCGATGTTTCAATTCGTCGCTATTCTTGTTATCCAGCAATCCAAGATCGTACAGTCATCGTTCTGGCACTTCAATCTGCGGGTTGGAATCTTTTCTTAGATGTGGATATTTAAGGATGAGGGGGCTTTGAGATTGGGATTGTCAGCCCAGTGGTTGAATTGCCCTATGTATCGCGGGAAACACAAGTAGGCGTCTCTCCACTGCACTCTGTAGCAAGGACATCCAGCGTTAATAATCATCATTGGCTATAGAGCCTTGCTTCTTCAATCATGCCGAAGATCCTTGTCTTCATAGGGAAGTTGATCTGTGCGATAGATTGATATACCGTTTCAAACATGATACGAAGTTTATGCATACTTTCCACTTTGGCTGCAATGGAAACCCTTCGGCCTTCAGACTTTGACTACTTATTTCTTTTGGAATTATAATATCAGTCTGCGAATCTTCTGCATTTCATCGTCTTTTAATCGATCTCCACCTGTCATTCTCCATTTGTATACACTTTCTTCAGTTCACTCATTCATTATACGCGCGCACAAGTTGCAGCTGCTTTCCCCCACGACTTTCATAAAATAATACATACGATTGTTCGATAACTAAACTTCCCAAATAACGATCCCTTGATTTCAAAATGGCCATTGGATTACTTCTCCCTATTCGAATTGCTCAAGCAGTATTCGCTATCGTCGTACTTGGCTTGTCTGGATATGGTATGCAAAGCATTGATAACTAGCATGCCACGGGATAACTACTAACATGCCACATAGTTTCCCACTGGTACAATACCGATACTTTGACCGCATCTCCTTCTCAAATCAACTTCTTGGTCTTCGTACCTGTCTTTACCTTGATCTCTATTCTCTACCTTGAAGTTGCACCCCGCTTCATGTCAAAAGGTACCTCCCTCACACTTTCAAGAGTTGATATGAGTATTGAATATCACCTTCTAACACTCACAAGCATCTCACCCATACGCTCATCTCGCAGTCGAGCTCCTCAACGTTCTTTTCTACTTCGCGGGCTTCATCGCACTCTCCGTCTTCATCGGCAAGCTTCTCTTCTGTCGTGGTTCTGTCTGTGGAGCAGCTCGTGCCGATGCAGTTTTCGGTGCTTTCAGCTGGTTGCTCTGGATGGGAAGTAGTGTTATTCTCGTATTAGAGATGTTCAAGGGAGGAAGATCGAAGTCCTACCCGAAGCCAAATATGGCCATGAAGGAGACGACAAACCCAGTATAAGTAGTTATATGATGGATGTATAATCAGGAAGACGCTAGAGAGTTGCTGGGATGATATCTAGGAATGGTACTCGGATATGATGAGAAGTCTTGATGACTTTGCTCTCTTTGATCGGAACATTTTGGATTGTGGAAATAGGGGTTGGTGGAAAGGAAAAGGTTGAGCACTCGGATATCATGGCGTCGGGCATTAAGTAGCTTGGACTGGCTGTTCATGTTTTATACGAACGGTTTGCGAAATAAATAATATGGAATTTTTGATCATTCCTTGAAGGCATCTCGAGCAAGTTATCCGATGTGTGATATGTCTTTCTTTTGATATCAATCGTTCTCGATTATACTGATCAGTTAACACATCAAATTTCACAATCTAAGGATTTATTCAATATGTAATTTGAAAAAAACGGTTGCCCGGACTAGTATTCAGCGCCATAATTGAGGCAATGCCAAACATAGCATTACGAAGGGTATAACGTGAATGAAGCGTCCGATCGGAGTAGATGAGACTTGTTTCCTTCTCCTACCACTTCATATCTCTCCTTGATAGGAACGAATAGATTCCTCTATCTCAATTACCGAAATTCAAAAATTCAATATGTCAATATGTCAACAAGCTCCTCCAAACCTCATTTATCAACCTGTCCAATCATTAATAACATATCCCTTCCAGAGGCTCAGAGATTATCTTGCAATACAGAGTACGCGTGTTTGAACCTCCAGCAAAATCTATATACTTATTGAGGTATGAAGTACTAACAAATATCTATTTATACTATAAACTATACATACCAATGGAGTTGCAATAGGCGGTACATAAGAATTCATGAAAACAAAATAGATCAATTAATACCAACATAATCTAACCGACGCAAACGCAAGATCTTGGAGACCAGCCCTCTGATCATAAAAACATAAACCCATAGTTCTAGTTTCCAATCTTCGAATCGCGCAATCCATTGAACCTCCTGGATAATTCAAAGGTCTCTAGTGCTAGATCAGCAATCGAAATATATATTTCAACCACTCCCTTTTTCTACGAATCTTCACACCGATGATCTCAAATCTCAAGCTTCTTCTTAGCGAGAAGATTTGTCCTAGCAGGGTATTTGATAATCCAGAGATTGTACTCTCGTAGTCCAAATATGAAATAATTTTGAATTTTGAATTCGAATTCGTGAATGTCCTTGGAATATTTCAATCGTTTGAAACGTGGAGTATATGACAAATTTACAATACTTATAATACTTATAATACTTATAATATCAAATCCAACCATGGTATTCATTATTTGGGATACTGAAATATACAAGAATATTCAACATCTCTTGATCGTCGAAACTTGTGTATCTTATGTACATCCATAGCTAGTTTACTAGCCCAGACTACGATACTGAAGAAGTATTGTCACACCCACACTCACAATTACAAGAACAAATAAACATCTAAGACTTATAAGTTGTGCTCACTACGATATTCATCTATTTTACGGATATCTTTGAACAATACTAGGTATTAAGTATCCACCCGGAGATAAATTTGAGAATTCGTTAGGCATTGAGTCTTTTCAAATTAGATATTAGTACTCAAGATGTTGAGAAAGGCAAGTAAGTATAAGGAAGAAGCCACAAAATATTAGTGCTGAGCGTCCTATCACACAAAGATATATGCGGGCTTGCCTAGTTTATATATAACATGTATAGTATTTTTAGTAAAGTTACGCTAGTCTCAGGTATCTTGCTAAAGCCTTTTATGAGCTCGGTGAAACATGACCACCCGTCCATATAATCCCAACCCACCCGCTCTATTTATCTTTGAATTCCTGTGAGAAGATCTTCTGCCAGAGATCCATCCACTTTTGTTGTTGTGTTGTGAGTGCCTTTCCAGGTGTCTTGAAAGACTTGGTGAGTATATCTCGTAGTCGAGCTCGCATTGTTTTAATAGCAAGCATGATTTTCCAGTCCGATACAGCAAATCGAGCTCTGTTGCCATCCAGTATGAAAACACCCGCGTACATCTGGAGTAGGATTAGTTGGTTATTCTAATAGCATACTTGAAACTGGAACTTACATCGCAACGGACATCTCCGCAAAGAAGGGCAATCGAGAATTCTTCCACGGCGGTTGTTTCATGGGCATTGTAAAATCTGCTTAAGCTTAGTGATGATAAAGGCTAATATTAAAATGAGAACTTACTGCTTGGCCTGCATAATGTGATAGTATGAGAGCCATTTGAGTTCGTGATGACCCTTATTTACGGAAGTGGGATGTAGACTAATGGATTGATTATTGGCGCAGTTGCGGAAGCCTTTACCATCCCGGATAAGAAGTTTTGGATAGAAACTCCAACCAATCACAGACGAGACAATTATATCATTATCACTGTTTGCGTTGATGCGAAAGGGTATCTCAAAAAACTGTCGACGGCGACTCGAGTAACGTGTCCTATACCAGTTAGCCTGTACTCAAGAAACAAATGTGAATGACATACCTGTTTAGGGAAGTTCTCTCAGCCTCGGTGAGTGGTAGAAAACCAGAGTCCACAAGACAGACCACCAATTGTCCTTTCAAATCTTCAATATTCGATAGAGTTTGCTGGCTAAGAAAGTTTTTGCGACAGAATTGGTATTCAGAGCCATTGGCAATGCAAACTTTTTTCCAGGCTAGGTATGCATTATAAACTGTCAAAAGATCAGAATCACCTCTTCTAAAGGCAAGCCTGACAGTATCCGCTTGTGAGCGTTGTCCAAATGGAGCTGAGAAGGGCGACTTTGATGATAAAATAGCAGCAATTGTAACTACTGCATCGAGACATTTGAAAACACTACCAAGGAGCATAAGCTTTCCCAAGAAGACGTCGAGTGGCAACCGAGCCAATTGAACACCTAATGGTGTTAGATCTTCCCCTGCGGTCAGAGCTCTAACATCTACAAGCGCATCAATGGCACGCCGAATATTCTTAGCCGACGGGGGATCCAACGCTTCGCTTAACGTCTCCTCGATGCCCCCTAGCTTGCAAATCTTGACTCGAATGGCAAGATCTTGAAGGGACAAACGAAGAAATTCCGGGGTTTGTTGATCGGCCATCATTTCATCATGTCTATATTTTGTGAAAAGATGGAAGCACAGTCCCTCTTGTACTCTTCCAGCTCTACCCCTTCTTTGCTTGGCATTCGCCTTGCTGATGAAAGTTTCTAATAAACGAGAGAGCTGCCTCCTCTCATCAAACCTCATCTCGCGATGCTTTCCAGTATCAATTACACAAGTGACGTCTGGAATGGTGATACCAGTTTCAGCTATGTTGGTAGCCAAGACTATTTTTCTTATTCCAGGTGGCGGGACAAGGAAGGCAGCTTCTTGATCCTCGCTAGCTATAGTCGAATGTAATGGGTATATATACCAGTCGGACGAGAATGCTGGATGTCCGCAGAGCATGTCATTCAAGGTTCGGATCTCAGCAATACCTGGAAGAAATACGAGGATGGCCTTTGCATGGTTAGCACGATTCAAAGCAATGCTCGGGGATGTTGGATTTAATATTTAACAGAATGCTAATACATAAATGTTGCAAGGCGGGGCTTGAGTTCGAACAAAACTTACTTTGCTAAACATCACCAATCGGTCGTCAGATGCGATCTTCGCAATTAATTGAGTAACGAGATCAAATTCAATCCGATACTCATCAAACTGTGCAATAGTGTTACGAGTTTTATTGCTGTATCCTCTTAAAGCCTTTGTACTTTCACTTTTCGTTGTCTCATTGGAAATCGCATCTGGGGGCTCAGCATCGTCATCAAGGTCAGTATATTTCTCTTGCAGGCCATTATCAAGAGAAAAGCCTGTAAGTTCGACAGCATCTTCGAGATATTTGACCTGGACGGGGAATGTACGTCCTGGGACGTTCAAAACTGGAGCACCATCTAGATATTTTGAAAAGCGATCGGCATCAACCGTTGCAGACATCAAGACAACTTTCAAATCAGGTCTGCGTATCAACAGCTTTCGAAGGACAATGAGTAAGAAATCGCTGTCTATTGTACGTTCATGAACTTCGTCAAGTACGATATGCGTAATATCTCTGAGGTCATTCGACCCCTCGAGCATTCGCATCACGATTCCGGTGGTAGCATAGATAAGGCGAGTCTCTTTTGATGTGTTGGACTCGAGTCTAATGGCATACCCTACTAGTGAGCGAGGTGTACCAAGGTCGCTCTTGCGTTCACCGAGTTCTTCACTGACACGTCGAGCAAGAGAGATCGCAGAAATACGCCGAGGCTCTGTGCAATAAATCTTGCAAGGTTGTCCTCTTGACAACTGGTGCTCGAGAATGAATGCTGGTACTTGTGTACTTTTCCCGCATCCAGTCTCGCCACAAACAATAATTACCTGTGAACGATCAATAGCACCGAGGACCTCATCTTTGAATGACCACATAGGTAGCTGCATCCGAGATTGGAGCATATGATGATAACTTTGCGACGAGCATTTTTCAGCCCAGATTCTACGATATGTTTCTGGAGCGAACCCTGCTTTAAGACCTTTGTCTATGGAAGTGTCCTCGTTACCCATGGTCCGGACCGCCCCTCGATTTCGGAAGGCACCGTGTATCAGAACACCATCTTCTAATTCTTGATCTCGCTTTGCACGAACCAAATCACGGAATTTCTTGATGGCATTGCGATCCTCTTCATCAGACTTTTCCTTTTTAATCTCTGCAAATTCAGTCCAAAGATCACGCCATACCGCTGGTAAACGCAAAGAAACTTTGTCCTCCCTTGCTGATGATCCAAAAATAAGAAAGAGCGCAGTGGTGGCAATATAAGCTTCAGACTGCCGAGAATCTGGAGTGGATACCGAAACCATAGCAAAACTTTGCAATTTTGGACTAGAAGCATATTCAATTTGGGAGAGTGGTGTATTTGCAAGCAGATCTTGTGATTTTGACCAAGTGATTCGAAGGTTGTGACGATTGGAATAACTGGCATCAGAAACAAGAGTGTAAGCCAATCTCACCGAAGAATCCCTGTTGCCCTCCTGTTAGCGTGGTCACCTCCAATAGCTTTTGCATCATTTACCTTGCTCGGCATGCTTCCTCCAGCACCCTGGTTGGATTGATGCCTGACCACTTCCCAAAGTCTCGAACAGTAATTTTTGTCCCATCCTTACCATTAATCACCGTACTGCTTTTACCAGTCAGAGGATCTACTTCATTGACAGGCAAGCTAGCAAAAAGATCAGCCAGCGCCGCGTCATCGTCGCTACCCGTATCCTCAAGCATAGCTTTGCCAATCGCAGCTGCTTCTCTACTGATTTCATCATCAGAGTCCACAGAAATATCAGACTCCTGTGTTTCCTCGTCGTATGCAGCCAATTCGGAAGCGCGCTGGGTAGCTGCATCCCGCTCAAGTTTTATTTTTTGGGCATTCCATTGCTGGTCTGCAAGGTGTTTGTCAAACAAAACATCATCCTCTATTCTCTTGAGCTTCCTTGCCAGCCTGGCTGACTCTGCATCAATAGGACCTCCATGGTTCTGTGGTTTATGGGCACCCCTTTTGCCATTTGAACGAATATTAGTGGAAGATTTTGAGCTCTGGAGTATAAACACTTTTTCTTTAGTTTTCAAGTATACTGGGAGGAGGTCATCCGGATCAATATCACTGTCATAATCTAATATGGCAGCTTTTTTATTGTTTTCTTGCTTCTTTCCGTTCCGAGGAGTATTCCCACCATTTTGAATTGAAGAGGGAAAATGCCTCGTGTCTGATTCGAATCTTGGTGTAGTAGTTCCTGAGGTCATGGGGCTATCAAATGGAGTACCTGGAAGACAAATGATTAGTTGTAGTCGAGCAAAACACAATATAGCTGTTACATACCATTTTGAGACTTTTGGGAAGATGTCAATCTGCGATGTGAATTCTGGTAGTCTGGCAATTCGTCCCTTGAACATTCACGGGAAAGCCACTCTAGTGATTCTTCCATTCCCCAAATTGTGTCCTTGTTGCTACTACCAATCTTATCTGAAATATCCAAAACATGCTGCAGGGCCAATAATACTTTATCTGCTACAAACCCCGCCCCGACAAGGGACTGTTGTAAAGTCCAAAGTCGAATTGCAAGGTCCTCTTCCGATATCTGCTTCTGGGAGGTCGTGTCTGTTGCTGGGCCAGAAAATCGACCTTCCATTTTTATTAAATCCAAAATCTCTTCCATGAGCTCAGGGGGAAGCCATTTTCTTGTATTGAGAGTTTCTGCTTGACCTCGCAGAACTCTACGATCGGTTTCTAATCGGGTCTTTTGACGGAGGGCATCTCTTTTTGACTTCTGTGAGTGTTTCTCGACAAGTATTTGAAGCTCAGAATTCTCGAGTTGCTTCTCAAACTCCTCGGGTGTCAGATTCGACTTTTGATCCGGAGCTCCATTTCCCTCGACTGCTCTAGTGTTGTCTCCTAGCTGTTGACTCTCAATTGTATCAATGGGTTCATCTGCAACGTCCTTTTCTTGCGCAGCTTCAATTGCTTCGGTTTTAGGTTTCGAGGCAATCGAGGTGGTAGCAAACCCTCTGGCTGGATTCGTAGCTGGCTTCTTCTTTTTCTTACCACCAGCCATCTTCTAGATATGTTTTGACTGGCAATTGAAGTGTTTTGGTTAATATAATAAGTAAAGTAATCAATGCAAACGCCTAAGCTACGCCAAACGCGGGGCCAAGTACAGTGGGGTCAGGCCGCCGCCTGTATTTCGTTACGGTGAAATTACTAGGGCGTCATTTCTCTCCAACTTTTTTTTCGGGCCGCGATAACATTAATCCAGATTGAATAATAGTCACCCCTCGAGAATTGCGAACAAATATAAACAAATATACGAGCAGCTCGCAGACTACTCCATTAAGATACTTGAGAAGACCATTAGGTCATGAGAGATCTTGAAGGTATACAACATGTCTGAGGTGGAGATCAATGGTCATAATGAGGGGGTAGATTTGGACCTTACTCTCACCAAAGCTGCGCTCACTTCCTCTTCCACAAATCTGCGATTGAGTCAGTTGAAATCGATCGAGGAAAGAATCTCAAAGAAAGGTATGTGAATGCTGTGCTGTTGAGCAACGTTCTTCCGTTCAAATGCTGACAATACTTCGTGTAAAGAGCTTGATCCAAAACTTTTCCCTATTCTCCTGCAACTTTTATTTTCCACATATCCATATTATCACGACAGAGATTCGCGGCTTGCTGTTCAACTTTGCATACGGCATATATTCGATTCCGATTGCGCATATGGGCTACTGTCCAGTTTCTTAGATGCATTAGACACCGAAACTAGGAAGGTGGGGCTGGCTCCAAGTAATGCGTTTGTGTTAGTCGAATATTGTAGTGCAATATTGCAGGTAACTACCACTGAAGCTAGATGGAAGAGCTGGGGTTTGTTAGTTGTGGTTGGTAATGCGCGAGCACTTGAATTATGCATTACATCGAAACATAGAGCTTCTGCACTCAAGACTACATGGCGGGGTTTACGGAAAGCTTTTCAAAGCGATGTTTTCCAAACTGCAATCGGGGACAGTGTCCAGAAATTGAGTTCCAAAGAGGCCCAACCTTCCTCTAAAAATTCTGTGATGATAGGGGCAATTTCGGGAGTATGTGCCAGGAAACCACAAGCAAAACTGGTTTTGGAAAGCAAGAAGTCTCTAATATACAGCTATTATACGCGCGAAATTATAGCCTCCAGGACTCAGCTACCTCCACATATTGCCAGTGCTCTAAAAGACTTCTTTGTGGACTTTGCAACTCAGGAAGATTTTGAACGAGAAATAGTGCCATCCCTTGAGAAAGCGCTGCTAAGGGCTCCTGAAATTGTACTAAACGACCTTGTCACGCCACTCTTCCAGTCTCTACCTAGCTCAGTAGATCTCTCAAATGTTCTTCGAGTTAACCTTTTGAAACCTATCCTATCTAATATCAAATCCACCAATCCCACAATTCGTCAAGGAGCCCTGTCTGCATTCAGAGCAATTATACCTAAATGTCATGATGAAACCTCGATTGCTCAAGTGTCAGAAGAGATACTGGCGCCACTAAAAGGAGGCAAAGTCTCCGCGGCAGACCAGAGAGCCAATTATGCAGAAATGCTTTCAATTTTGCCCGTCTCTAAATCAAATGCTTCGACAGCTATCGGTCTTGCGGCGATTGCAGGAAAGGAAGCAAACGAAAATGCACTATCAGCAGAGACATTCGCGCTGTTACACTACCTCAAAAAGAGGGTACAAAACGAATTCCCTTTGGACAAATCTATCATTAGCGCCTTCACGAAAGGACTGTCTGATAAAAAGGTTCCCGTAAAGAAACTATGGACGATCCGCCTTGGAGAATTGCTTTGGGATACTGAAGAGTCTGAGCTATCTGAGTCAAAACAATTAGCAGAAGAAACCGCCACAGCATTGGTAGATACATGGCAAGAAATAACGGCGAATTCCATACCTGCAGCTCAATCTGGCCTTATCACTGCAGCTTATGTCGTTGCAGCGATCTCACAGGCAAAATTGGGAGTTATTTCAGGTGCAAAGGTTGATGCGGCACTAAAAAAGGCTCAAGTATCGCATCAATCACTAGCCATGGAGCCTAAGCCATCGTTCTTACTGAATCCCCGCATTTACAGCAAGCTTTCTAGTTACGATGATTTCATGTGGTTCGTGAGAGCTTTGTTTGCTTTCCCGGATCAGCTTGCTTCGCTCGACCCGGCATCTTTGTCCGCTACCGGTTGGTCTCAAGCTGTCATATTTTCGATATGTTCTCCAAATGTTCATTATGATGTCAGGAGACATGCTTCTCATTTACTTTCCCAATTTTACGTCCGCTATCCTGGCGATGTATCCAAGATTCTCACATTTGGTTTGTGGAAATGGCTACAATCTATCGAGCTTGGAGAAAAGGACAGCGCTCCAATATCGGCAAAAACGGAGAGCGAGAATCTGCATTTAGTACTGAAAGCTATCTGTTTGACACCAGCAGAAATTACGCGTCGTGGTGGTATTGTGGACCAAGCAGTAGTCAAGGACCAGATGGTAGCACTGTTGGTTATTTGTCGATCAGAACTACTTCCAAGAGTGAGCTGGATAGAGCTGTGCTTGAAAGCCGATGTCGATCCTGGTAACCTTTCTAGGGAAAAGGGAGATGATTTGTTGAAGCAGATTCTCGATATTACAAGCATTCAAGACGCAGGTGCCGTGCCACGATCAAAGGTAGTCAAAGATGCTGCATATAATGCCGCTGCCGAGCTAGCTTTTGTCGCTCCTGACGTTATGACGCCACGAATTGTTGAACTTATCGAGCAGGATCTTGATGCTACGCAGCTCGTCAATGTTGGTCCAACAGAGGCGGCTATTTTCCGTACCCCAGAAGGAACAACTTTTGTAGATGTGTTGGCCTCTAAAGCTCAAAGTTACGCTCCGAACAAGAACACCAAAGATTACGATACCTTAAAATGGGAAGAGGAGCTCCGAGCCTCATTGGCGAAAAAGAAGGGTCAGCAAAAGAAGCTTACACCGGAAGAAACAGCCAAAGTCAAGGCTCAACTGTCAAAAGAATCAGAAATTAGACTTCAGATTCGTGCTCTGGAGTCAAGACTTCTACGTGGAGTTGGAATTATCAAAAGTCTGGCAACTGGGCCTCCAACAGAAGCCTCTCTATGGATGGGACCTGCTGTGAGAGTTTTGATAAAGGTGATGAATGCTGGTGCTGGATTAATTACAGGTACAGCTGCACCGGATGCTTACATACTCTGTGCCGAAAGAGTCTCTAGTCGCATGGGTATTCTCCGTTCATTTATTGGATTAGCAACTCTCAGAGCTATGAATGTTCCACAGTTGCCACAGGCCCTCACACAAGAACCACTCGGGGCTCTTATTACACGTGTATTGTATCGCCTAAGATTCTCGGCAGAACAACGTCCATTTGATACAGTCTCTCTCATCTATGTTCTCCCTCTTGTCTTCTTGGTTCTGCGCGATGGAGGATTTGGAGAGAGCGATGATGCGGAGGCCCAACTGGTTCTCGCCCTGGAATTCCTTTCTTTTCACACTGATGCCTGTTCCGACGTTTTGGTTCCCCGAGACGAAGTTATCTCCACATTGATATCTTCGATGCAGGCCTACAATCAGCATTATAAAGCGATCAAAGATTGTTTGTCAGATCTATGTAGGTGCATAGCACCCAACATTACCGATAAGGAGATTTATATTCTTGCTAAAGGAGCCATTGTTCCACAAGTCGCTGTCCGAACCTCAGTATTGCAGTCAATAAGTGCAGAGATTGATATGAGTGAGCTCGACTTTTCTAACGAGATGTGGCTAGCCTGCCATGATGATGTGGAAGAGAATATCGAGCTTGGGCGAGAAATCTGGGAGGAAAGTGAATTCAAAATATCCACCGAGTCACCATTCCGGATGCTGCCCTATCTCGAAATCTCAGATAAGCAACTTCGCCGAGCTGCAGCCAGATCTATTGCCGAAGCTGTGAAGATACAGCCTTCATCATTCAAAGATATCCTGAGCCGTCTGCAGTCCTCCTATACGGAACTAGCAAAGCCTCGAGTTCCTCAGCTTGATGAGTATGGAATGCCCAGGAAGATGGATCTGTCGGACCCGTGGGAGGCCCGAAATGGTATTGCACTTGCATTTAGAGAACTAGTTACCGTTTTTGACGAATCACATCTTACACCGTTCCTTAGCTTCTTAATAGAGGGTCCACTAGGTGACAGAAATTCGGCTGTCAGAGAAGAAATGGTCGAGTCCGCCACAGCAATCATAGCTGTTCACGGCAAGGACAAAGTGGAAGAATTGATGAAAACCTTTGAACGCACACTCGAGACACCGGATAAAGGCTCTGAATTCTCCGATAGAGTAAATGAGGCTGTTATCATCATGTATGGTGCCCTGGCACGGCATCTAAAAGCTGGCGATGAACGCGTGCCGAAGGTTGTAGACAGGCTTCTGGAGACCTTAAGTACCCCATCCGAGACGGTGCAATATGCTGTGGCGGAGTGCTTGCCACCACTAGTTCGTGCATCAAAGGAGAACACTTCGGAGTACATTCAGTTGGTCCTCGACAGATTGTTCAATTCAAAGAAATATGCTGGTCGACGTGGTGCAGCGTATGGTCTTGCAGGTATTGTTAATGGAAAAGGGATCTCCGCTTTACGAGAGCACAGAATAATGCTTACACTCAGAGGTGCGATTGACAATAAGAAGGATGTCAATCACCGGGAAGGAGCTCTGTTGGCTTACGAACTTCTTTCAATGATTCTTGGTCGCATTTTTGAGCCATACATTATACAAATTGTGCCTCAACTGCTCTCGAGCTTCGGTGATTCTAGTGCAGACGTTCGTGAGGGTTGTTTAGCAGCAGCAAAGGTGTGCTTTGCAAGCTTAAGTTCATACGGAGTGAAGCAGATTTTGCCAACTCTACTTGATGGTCTTGATGATGACCAATGGCGAAGCAAAAAAGGAGCCTGTGATCTTCTGGGTGCGATGGCATATCTTGATCCACAACAACTTGCCCAGAGTCTTCCCGAAATCATTCCACCTCTTACCGGCGTATTGAATGACAGTCACAAAGAAGTCCGACTTGCTGCTAATCGCAGTTTGAAGCGCTTCGGAGAAGTTATCAACAACCCTGAGATCAAGAGTCTCGTGGATGTACTCCTCAAGGCTCTCAGCGATCCAACTAAATACACGGATAATGCATTGGACTCACTTATCAAAGTATCCTTCGTTCATTATCTGGACTCTCCTTCCCTTGCTCTTGTTGTTCGTATTCTTGAGAGAGGCTTGGGTGACAGGTCGGCAACCAAACGAAAGTCTGCACAAGTTATAGGTAGTCTTGCCCATTTGACAGAGAGAAAGGACCTTGTATCCCACCTACCAATTTTGGTCGCTGGGTTAAAGATTGCCATTGTTGACCCAGTGCCAACTACTCGTGCAACTGCATCCAAAGCTCTTGGTTCTCTCATCGAAAAACTGGGAGAAGATGCTCTTCCAGATCTTATTCCAGGTCTCATGCAAACACTCAAGTCAGATACTGGCGCTGGAGATCGACTCGGATCTGCACAAGCACTCAGTGAGGTACTTGCTGGGTTGGGTACAGGCCGCCTCGAAGAGACTCTTCCCACAATTCTTCAGAATGTTGCTTCATCTAAACCTTCCGTTCGTGAAGGCTTCATGTCGCTGTTCATATTCTTGCCTGTATGTTTTGGAAACAGCTTCGCCAACTATCTTAGTAGGATTATCCCACCTATTCTCTCTGGTCTGGCAGATGATGTCGAATCGATTCGCGATACTTCTTTGAGGGCCGGTCGGCTTCTTGTCAAGAATTTCGCCACGAGGGCCATTGATCTTTTGCTTCCTGAGCTGGAGAGAGGTCTTGCAGACGATAATTACAGAATTCGTCTCAGTTCAGTCGAATTGGTTGGCGATCTTTTGTTCAATCTCACCGGAATTAGTGCGAATACAGAACAGGATGAGGCTGAAGAAGGTGCACAAGAAGCTGGTGTATCCTTACTCGAGGTACTTGGCGAGGAGAAACGCAATAAGGTATTGTCCTCATTGTACATCTGCCGATGCGACACTTCTGGTCTGGTTCGAACAGCAGCTGTCAATGTTTGGAAAGCTCTTGTGGCGAGTCCCCGAACTCTTAAGGAGCTTATTCCTACGCTCACACAACTCATCATTCGACGATTGGGAAGTTCCAACATGGAGCAGAAGGTTATTGCAGGTAATGCATTGGGTGAGCTGATCCGCAAAGCGGGCGATGGAGTTCTCTCAACCTTACTGCCTACTCTGGAGGATGGCCTGCAAACTTCTACGGACACGGATGCTAAGCAAGGAATATGTATTGCGCTCCGTGAATTAATTTCATCGGCCTCCCCAGAGGCGCTCGAAGATCATGAGAAGACGTTAATCTCGGTCGTCAGAGTTGCTTTGATAGATTCGGATGATGAGGTCCGGGAGGCAGCTGCAGAGGCCTTCGATTCTTTACAGCAAATCCTTGGCAAGAAGGCTGTCGACCAGGTCTTGCCATATCTCTTGAGCTTGCTCCGTACTGAAGACGAGGCTGACAATGCCCTGTCTGCACTTTTGACCTTATTGACCGAAACGACAAGATCAAACATCATCCTTCCTAACCTCATTCCCACCCTGACTACTTCGCCTATATCTTCATTCAATGCTAAAGCACTTGCCTCACTTTCTACTGTTGCAGGGCCGGCTATGGCAAGAAGACTACCTACTATATTGAATTCATTGATGGATAACATCATTGCTTCCAAGGACGATGATCTCAAGATAGATCTGGAGTCGTCTTTTGACACGGTCATCCAATCCATTGACGAATTTGATGGTCTTAATGTGGCTATGAATGTTCTTCTTGCATTGGTGAAGCACGATGATCATCGCAGAAGAGCAAACGTGGATTATCGCCTCGCGAAGTTCTTTGCTGTAGCTACAATTGACTACTCGCGCTACAACCAGGATATTGTACGCGCACTGCTTGTTTCTTTTGACGATAGAGACCCAGAAGTAGTCAAGGCCGCCTGGACGGCACTTTCAGAGTTTACTAAACACTTGAAGAAAGAAGAAATGGAAGCACTTGTTTATTCGACAAGACAGGCTTTACAACATGTCGGTGTACCTGGATCTAACTTGCCTGGTTTCGGACTACCCAAGGGTATCAACGCAATCCTACCCATCTTCTTGCAAGGTCTTATGAACGGTACTGCTGAGCAGCGTACTCAATCTGCTCTGGCTATATCCGACATAGTTGACCGTACCAGTGGAGATTCTTTGAAACCTTTCGTCACTCAAATTACCGGACCACTTATTAGAGTAGTTTCTGAGAAATCTGTTGATGTTAAAGCTGCCATTCTTTTGACATTGAACAGCCTGTTGGAGAAGATCCCGACATTCCTAAAACCCTTCCTTCCACAACTGCAACGTACATTTGCCAAGTCTTTGGCCGACACATCGAGCGAAGTCCTCAGAACTCGTGCTGCTAAAGCTTTGGGTACTTTGATTACTTTGACCCCAAGAATTGACCCCTTAATCGCCGAGTTAGTTACAGGTTCAAGGACCTCAGACTCTGGAGTCAGGAACGCTATGCTTAAGGCACTATATGAAGTTATCAGTAAAGCTGGTGCTAATATGGGAGAAGCTTCGCGCGGCGCAGTGCTTGCATTAATCGATACCGATGCAGAGGATAATGATGTGTCTATGGCCATCACTAACGCCAAACTCTTGGCAGCCTTGATCAAAAACCTTACGCCTGAGAACGCTTCAGGATTGATTAAGAACCGTGTCATGACAACTCATTTTACTCCATCTACAGTTCTCGCTTTGAATGCTGTCCTTGTCGAAGCGCCATCGTCATTGACGGAAACTGCCTTTGCTGATGATCTACCGGAAGTCATCTGCCAAGGCATGTCAAGCAAAAATGTGAGTATGATTGCATCAATTCAAAGGTTTAAAGCTAATTTATTTAATAGGATTTTATCTCAGAGAACTGTATCCTCGCCGCAGGAAAATATCTTCTTGCTGAGACAGCCAACCATGGATTTGAGACAACAAAGCCAATATTTGAATCATTAGCAAAGTTGATTCAACCAGGAAATACCGCCGACGCTCGTCGTCTGTCACTTGTAGTGGTTCGTACAATATGTCGCCACCAAGCCGAAGCAGTTCGACCACATCTTCCTATGCTCGCCACGCCTGTATTTGCAGGTGTTCGAGATCCTATCATTCCCATCAAGCTAGCAGCAGAAGCAGCATTCCTCGCGTTGTTCAATGTTGTCGAAGAAGAAAGCAAGATATTTGATAAATACATGGCAGCTCAAGAACTGCCACCGAACCAAAAGAGAAGCATGCAGGATTACTTTAAGAGAGTTGCATTAAGATTAGGTAACACGGCACGAGAGAGGAAGGAAGCTGAAGGTGGACAAGGTGGACTGGGTCTTTCTAATGATGAAGTTGATGATGAAAAGGAGATATCAAGTATTGGAAAGGTAGATCTGGGTGAAAAGGCTTTTGATGCATAAAGAAATGAGGTTACGATTTGATGTAATGATTGAATTCCGCATAAGCATTGCATTGCCGAAAAAGCCGTTAGATACAAATTCAAATTCAAGTTACTTTTACAAACTTTAGCCTTCTTAATTCTGTATTGACTTTTCAATTATCATTGCATTGTTCTGAAATTTAAGATCTTTCGCTTATCGAAAAGCATGCTAGATGAAGGAGGTATGTTTTAGTAATGATTTATTTTGTTGGAATTGAGATGCAATAATTTTGCAGAATAGGGCAAAGGGATTCGGTGATTGATTGATTGAATTGTATGGATAGTATTGGGAGTGGGATTGGGGATGTGATTTATAGAGTAGAGTATATTTTTCATCGGACCAGGACGTTGGGTAAAGCCACTCTCATCATTTAACATGTTTGAGCTTCTACAGAAGTTCATCTCTTTGCATTCTATACAGGCTAAAGATAAGCTCTTTTCTCCCGCAAGCTTTCGTTGGTGAAAATTTCTCTTTTCCTTTTTGATTGTTCGTTGAATCTGATTGTTCCGGTTTATTTACCATTCGTGATTTGCCGTTGATTCATTCATTGTCCATTTGTTCGTGTCCAGAAAATAGGGACCGATCCTGTGATTTTCCAGTTGAAGAAGAGGAAGATTCGGCATGAACGACTCCTATAACAGACTTGAACGCTTCGAAATGTTGTCGGGAGAGGTTCACCCTCTTTTACCAATTAATGGTTTCCTATCGCCTTTACATCTATCTCCTTTCTCACCATTTGATATCACCCTAACCCCTCTCTCTATGGGTCAATAAATCGTATCATAATACAGAAACAAATACACTACAGAGATTCGTCTATACTTATCGTGAAGCTTGTATAATTGAATTGTTTTCATTCTTGATTTTTAAATAAAAATTCTAATTATTTTATTTATATCTAATTCTATCATTAGTCCTCATGTAGAGAGGAAATATGTCCATATCCACTTTAAGCACAATACTTTCTGGCCGCATGAATATTTTCTCATGATAAAGCGGCAATTACAATGCGCACTAAGGGTAAACTGGGAAATGACCTCAGGTTGTAAGGCATCATCAGGATTTTGACTCTGCACGGCCCTTCTCGCTTCGGTGAACTTAGGGTTTCCAAACTTTTCCACTATTTCGCGATTACCATAACAGCAATCGACAATCGACAATACCGACGACCACCACCGACGACCCCGAATTCAGTCAAGATGTAAGCCTATGCTGTTGCTATTATTTTCATTCCATTCAATCGATCATTTGCGATGGATTTGATGCGTTTCGAGCCATTTAAAGCGATATCAACAACATGACTTCAAATACATCAAAAAACATCAGAAGCTGACTCAATTTTGCACGATAGGGTCAATCTCACAACCCAGAAGCGTCTGGCGGCTTCCGTTGTCGGCTGCGGAAAGCGCAAGATCTGGCTCGACCCTAACGAGACCAGCGAAATCTCCAACGCCAACTCCCGTCAAACCATCCGCAAGCTCGTTTCCGATGGACTCATCATCCGCAAACCAGTCACCATGCACTCTCGCGCACGCGCTCGTGAACTCACTGCTGCACGAAGAATTGGTAGACACCGTGGTTTCGGTAAGAGAAAGGGTACGGCAGATGCCCGTATGCCAAGGTACGACATTCGCCACTCCAATGAAAAACAACGACAAATCTACACATCTGCAAGATGGAACATGGAAGAGGATTGTTAGGCTAATATTTGTTTAGCCAAGTTGTTTGGATGCGCCGTCTTAGAGTCCTCAGACGTCTCTTGGTCAAGTACCGTGCCAGCGGCAAGATCGACAAACACCTTTACCACGAACTTTACCACTTGAGCAAGGGTAACACCTTCAAGCACAAGCGTGCATTGGTCGAACACGTAAGTATTATACTAATTCTGGCTTGTTTACTGAAAATCTCAAACTGACAAAATACAATAGATTCACAGAGCTAAGGCCGAGAAGGCACGTGAAAGACTCCTTAAGGAGGAGATGGACGCCAAGCGTGCGAAGACCAAGGCCGCCCGCGAGAGAAAGGCAGAGAGAAACCAAGCCAAGAAGGCTGCCCAGTTCGGCGAGGAAGAGGAGACCGAGACAAAGTAAAGGGTTGGGCTTTTGTGGTGGTAGTATTTGGAGTGTATCTGGCAAGGTTTATAATACAGGCCAGTTGCTTTCGATGTCATATGGCATCCAGCATTATCGCACGGGCAATGGTATCATGATCTTTCACTCTCAAGATTCTTTGGTGTTCAATGGTTTTCTGCAGTTAAAACGTGTAAACGATACCTCTTTTCCATATCATGATTACCTCGGTGATAACTTCGATTCTTCCAGCATAATCTCAATCCTGCAATCCAACTCTTTGTTTCTATCTTTGGGTCAGATTTTCGGTCTACTTCATTCACTTCATCGATTGAAATGCATCTTTCAACCTTCCCAAATCCCTAGATTCTCCTTGTGTATCTCCTTCCATCCTACAGTCCGGGAACACGGATTGGGGATTATACCAGTAGGTACGTCACAATTTTTAAAACAGGTGATTGGAGGTACTTAGGTAGACGTGAAGAAGATGATATCAGAAGGCAATAGGTAGTACGCAATGCAGTCACTATTGATAGCAACAAAAAGCTTAATGAATCAACTACATTCGATTGATTCCTTCCATTATGGATGCTCTACGTTACCTAGTGAGATGCCATTGTGAAAAAGTTCGTTAGCTATCAATAATAGTGATTATTCATCCATTCCATTCATTTGTTATCAAGAAGATAAATGAATAAACTGATCAGATTGGCGTGGATTAAGCTCGGATGCTTAGCCGGATAGGATGCTAGCTTATTTCCGATGGCGGGGATGTGGTAATCGTTCGAGTGCAAATTAACAAACAAAGCTCTACTTTTGGTGCAAGCAATTGCTGGTAGTTGAGTGGTATGTTTTGATATATGAATCACGAAAAGGCTGAATTGTTAATTGAAGCATAGAAAATCATGTCGCTCTTTAGAGGAGCCTCAAGAATTGTGTTCAGAGCTGCTGCTGCTGCGCAAAGAGCATCAACCTCAATATGTGGCGCGAGAACGGCGGCGACTAGTAGTCGAATGACATTAGAAAGTCAGCAAAAGGTTTGCTTCTGGTTAATTGCTCTTTACGATAGCAAAGAGCTGATTTGGTTTGTAATAGCTCCTCTCAGCAAACCTTGAACACGCAGATCCAGCAGTGTTCAGTATTCTCCAAAATGTACGATTTCCCCTCATCGAATCTTCTATTAATGATACATAAGGACTAAACCATTGTGTGCAGGAAAAAGGAAGGCAGAAGCACTTCATTAACCTTATTCCTTCCGAAAACTTCACCTCGCAAGCTGTTTTGGATGCATTGGGAAGTGTTATGCAAAGTAGGTTGGGGTGCGATGGAGGAATGAGTCAATATTGACATTTTGACAGATAAATATTCTGAGGGATACCCGGGTGCAAGATATTACGGAGGAAATGAATTTATCGACGAATCCGAAAGATTATGCCAATCCCGCGCTCTACAGACTTTTGGTCTTAAGGAATCAGAATGGGGAGTTAATGTTCAACGTAGGCCTTTCGTTTGATATAGGAATTCTTTTACTCATAAGTTATTTAGCATTATCCGGCTCTCCAGCGAATCTCTACGCATACTCCGCTCTCGCAAATACCCATGATAGGATCATGGGATTAGATTTACCTCATGGTGGCCATCTTTCCCATGGATACCAAACCCCTACCAAAAAAATATCGGCTATTTCAAAATACTTCGAAACTTTACCATATAGGTTGGATGAAAGTACAGGACTTATTGATTACGCCAAATTGGAGGAGCTTGCAACATTGTATAGGCCAAAGATTATTGTTGCTGGTACCTCGGCGTATAGCAGACTCATCAAGTATGAGCGTATGCGTGAGATTGCTGACAAAGTTGGGGCATATTTGTTGGCTGATATGGCACATATTTCTGGTCTCGTTGCGGCAAAAGTCATTCCAAGTCCTTTCGAATATGCGGATGTCGTCACCACTACCACACATAAATCTCTCAGAGGTCCTCGAGGTGCCATGATTTTCTTCAGAAAGGGGGTTAGAAGAGTCAATCCAAAAACAAAGGAAGAAGAGATGTGGAATCTTGAAGATCCAATTAATGCATCAGTCTTCCCAGGACATCAAGGAGGTCCTCATAATCATACTATCACTGCATTGGCAGTTGCACTTAAACAAGCACAAAGTGTTGAATTCAGAGCTTACCAAGAAGCAGTTTTACTAAACGCAAAAGCATTCGCAAAGCGTCTGGGTGACTCAAAAGATAAAGGGGGTCTCGGCTACTCCATTGTATCTGGAGGTACAGATAATCATCTTGTACTCATTGACTTGAAACCTCAAGGAGTTGATGGCGCCCGAGTTGAACGTGTTCTCGAACTCGTCGGAGTTGCCTCCAACAAGAATACCGTTCCGGGAGACAAGTCCGCACTCAAGCCTGGTGGACTAAGAATGGGTACACCAGCTATGACTACTCGCGGTTTTCAACCTGATGACTTCGTTCGTGTTGCCGATGTTGTAAATAGAGCCGTCACCATAACTCAACGATTAGACAAAACTGCGAAGGAGGCTGCAGAGGCAAAGGGAAGAAAGAATCCTGGTAGTGTAAAGGCTTTCTTGGAGTATCTTGGCGAGGGTGAGAATGAGAGAGAAATTGTACAGTTGAGAAGTGAAGTTGAGGAATGGGTTGGCACTTTCTCATTACCATGGGAGGAAAGTAGCTAGAGAGACACAGCTAATGAATTTTAATGGGATTTGCAGCAATGGCTTTTGGGCAATCTGATCTTAGGATAGGAAGTGCGATGGCCTGCATTGTGAATGAAAATGACATACATGGGTTTTGATCTCAACTCTAAATCATTTTCAAAGGTTAAATTTGTACCTGTTGAATTGTGAATGAATGATCTTTTGTCAATACTTCATGATCCTGTATCGCCGGGGATTCTGGCTACAACAGTGCTCTGATATATAATAAGCCAACTCCCCAAACGCACAACACCATGCAAGTCCTAAACAAAATTAAAATAAGCAAACCTATAAGCTTGATTAATATCTCACTCTTTAGAAAGAAACAAAAGAATACTTATATATGTTGTAAAAATCAAACACAAATCCATCCTCTACCTCATCCAATCCAGCTGCCGCGATTTCCAAAAACCGTCCGATGCACAGACCAACTTCGCGAATCTTGAAGTTCGACGTCTCCAAGTCTCATATAGGACATAGGTTACTTAGTATCCACTCTCAAAGTCTCAACCTCAGTCGTGAAATCCCAATCGCATTCTCAACATGGCATCGCAAACTGTGGCAAAAGTAGCTCAGGCTGCTAATCGTGTTGTTCCTGTTAACAAGGTATGGGGTTGATAATCTTTCCTCTCCTTCTCCCCCATATCCTCTCCTCTTTAGCCCTCAATCGCCCCGGCTGATCACCTCATCCATATATACTAACACTCTCTCCCACACAGAAATACACCGTCCAAAGCACCGGTATCTGGGAAACCATCCGCCGCGTCTTCGCCGTCGATCCCACCCGCTCCAACGGTGTCCCCCTCAACCCACAATTTCGCAATCCACCCCCAGGATCCAACGAACCTTTTTCTTTCATCGATCCCGTTACGCTCCCCGCCGGCGATATTGCCGAAAATCCTTATTGGAAGAGAGATTCGAGGAGGAGTTATCCGCAGTTGAGTTTTGTGGGTCAGAAAGATGTGGTGGGTTTGCTGAGTGTGGGGAGTGAGGCGAGTCCGAGGAAGGAGTTGGTGGGAGAGGAGGGTGGAAGGGAGTTGGTTAGAGTTGGGGAGGTGGGGGAGAGGGGGCTGGCAGCTTTTTTTGAGGGGGGTGATAGTGAGGGGAAGGCTGCGTTGGAGGTTTTTGGGAAGGGTGGGTTGCCGCCTACGCCTAGTGGGTTCAGTCTGAGGGAGGGCGCGAATAAATATAGTTTGACGGAGGAGAATGCTTATCCTGAGGAGTAAGTTGCTTTTTTATCTTTTTTGTTGCTTTTATGTTCGAGTTTTGGGAATGCAGTATCTGTACATGATAGCTAACTGAACTAGATATCCATGCCGGACTTTCAAGTAAAGTGTCTTTAGTCTTTGGTCTTTATCTGAAGAGGATAGATAGGAGAAAGGGAGGAACACTTGTACATATGCTTATGGAGAAATGGTGGAATAGAAGTTTGGGAATCCATGTGGTATCGATACAATGCTCTGCGTGATTTTTAGCCAATTTGTGAGGACTTCAAAGCCTTTAAGGTTTCCTAGCAACCATGGGATTGCTTCAGCTGTTGGTTTCTTTACTGCCTTTTTGAGTGTTATATTTGCAAAAACGTAAGTGTAGTGGGGTTTTGTATTTGCTACAAGAGCATTGGGAGTTGGCGTTGTTCAAAAGGAAGCGGAGATGATAATTGTAAAGTCGCCATGTTGGGAACGGGCTGCAAGGACCCGACCGAGAGAGTTCTCGGCAGAAAGAGTTCCGCTTTCTGTCTGTGACCAATCGAGAAATCTATGTATAGAGAAGGAGCAGTAGAAGTCCATTTCTGAGTATAGTCTGTTTCCGCTTTTATTCTGGCTAGGCGACGGAGGGAAGCATAGGGGCATGTATGAGGGTTGGAATAAGATTCCTGTTTCTGCTGCAATGTCTGCAATGTCTGCAAGCTCGTTGCCGGGTATCAAGGTGGCCAGTATTCATCTAGCAGCCACCAGAAGTTTGAATCCTGACAGCCCTCTTTTTGAGTGGGTGACATGGTTCGGGTTTATAGGTCCTGGCTGCAAACATATTAACCAGCTTATCGAGTTCTATATCTGTTGGATTAATGCAAATTTCACGTATTAATGCTGCCAGTGGAGTGTTTTTTTGTAGAGCAGGTTAGATAGCTCTGGCTGCAGCAAGTGCTACCTTATTGAGTCTCTCGATATACCCCCCCCTACTTTGTTCGATATCTGTCGAGAGCCTTCCATCTTTGTGAAACCTGGCCACCTGCTTTTGCCCCAAGGTATACTTTCTTCAGAGCGCAGGCAATTACTTCTTGTCGTAAAATATGGTGTGATATCGTTCCAGTGGTCTTCATCAAAGACCGTAGATCATTACAGACCACTCGTAGTCGGCTTTCACAAACGGTCGACTAGTTCCTAGTCGGGGAAAGCGAATGTCCCTATAGCATAACTTTGGTGTAAAACACACCAAAATACCGAAAAATTTTATTTTTGGTAATAAATTTTTTATTGCCAGATTTGTATTATCAAATTGAAATCAATAGTATAAAAAAAATCGAAAATTGATCAAATTATTCATATATTATACTAGAGGGTCATTCGCTTTCCCGAAGAAGGAACTAGTCGGTCGTTTGTGAGAGCCGATTATTAGGGCGTTAGCTGCCATCAGTTTGACATGTGAAAAGAAATTGCAGTTTCTGTCGAAATATACTCCGACTATCCACCGTAGTCTAGCTGTCCCGATAGAAGGATAGGATCTCATCATATAATATACACTGACAGCTTCCTGCTTGAGATGATACAGGAAAGTATCGCGGAGCCTATACTCCGAAGTTGCTATTAACTACCGAGCGAGTGACTCAACACCTATTCTTCACCTCTGCCATTCAATGGCAGCAAAATAATGCCTCGGGACACCTCTATGAAATACAGTAATCAAAGTATGTATTGTACAGAAGCAAATTGATATTTATAAATAAATCCGATCTATTTACTCAAACCTTCGAACCCAAAAAACACTACATCCACCCTCAATTTTAACCCTAAAACAAAAACAAATGATGTATACATCATGATCTCCCCGAAACAGCTCCCACGGTAAACTCTGAGGTCGCCAAGCTTCTAAATCGTTTCTTCCGGCAATGTTGAAAAGAGTCTATCCTGTCGCCTTAGCCATATCTGCGAAGTCTTGAAAACACTGGCCTGGCTCTTGACGTCATTCTAGACCTAAGAATCCTATGCAACAGATGCAATCTCTGCAGCCTTGAGAAGTTTCTCCCCGTCATCAATAATATCCCTCAAAGCCTCCATAACATCACAGACACCCGACAACCAGAACATGACGCTGCCGATGTCTCCATCACCGAACAAGCTATCGGTCCCAACACATCTTTGCTTGGTAATCGTTTGATAATTACCACCGCTGAGCGCAATAGTGTACAATGATAAAGTTTCTTTACATCCTAGACTGTAAATATGCCATAGCTGTTTTTTCTCTGCACAAGCCGCATAGTGTAGGGTCAAAGTTATTGTTAATGCTAATGTGAAAGACCAAGTCAGAGTTGTGCTTTGTTGAGCTGCAAGTTAATTTATACCTTTTATACCTTTTAGACCTTCGAAAAGCAGTCGAAATAAACATCAAACTATCTATATCCTCTGCCAGACTGTGACACTTTAGATAACTATAACTACACATGTTATATATATTCTAGGGTTTTAATAATTTTGCAAGAGAGACGAATCAATCGAAGGATATGATTGAGTAGATCGAGGAGAATTCATTCATTCATTCTATTTATTTATTTATTTATATTTATCTAATAATCTAGTACTAACTACTTCTACTCTACATAAACCCCCTCATCCCTAATTATAAAATAAAAAGATCATCAAACTTCACAAGTTCCATCACAAAAAGACAACCAACCAACCAACCACCAGACCCAAGATCCAAAAATCGACCCAGCACTATCCAGATCCCTAGATTATGAAATGTTTTGATGTTTTGATGCGAATAATACCATTCCAGTACAATTCTCTAGGTAGTTCATTCATCTATCTATAACTTGTCAATCAATCAATATATATACCTTTACTATTATATCAACTTGATACTTATTTTATCTCTTAACTTATAAATTCTTCCCACTTCCCTATATCCTATCTTTACATCCTATCCTCTCCTCTCCTCTCCTATCCTATCCTATCCATCCGAATCTTTTGATTTTTCAGTAACTCAAATCAATTCTAGATAAACATGATGCAGATGGATATTGGAAGAATATTCTGATAATTGATCAAAATATATTTGGATAGAAAGTATTCGAGATAGGATTTAATATTGTTCATAGTCTTGTATTATTACAGTAACCGGTAACAAATATCAATTTATATACCAAAATCAACCCAAATCCCAACCCCGATCCCAATCCCAATATCAATATAAAATCATATTTCTAAAATATATATATATATATGTGTGTGTGTGTGTGTGTGTGTGTGTGTATGTATACATAAGTAACCCCAATTCCCTAACCCCAAATTCTCAACCCCAATTCCTCAACCCAAGCATAAGAGAAATGAATTTTCCATTCTGGATTTTCCTTTGCAACATCAGAAAACAAGTGACCGAGTAAGAGACTGAGCAAGTGAGTAACCAAGTGAGCAAGTAACCGAGTGAATTTGAAAATTTGCAAAATAAAAGAGGTATTGTATCCTAGAGATAGATGGAAAAGTTATTCTCGGAGCCAGTATCCTCGGAAACCAATTCAATGAACTAAACTAGCCAAATCAATCTTATAACCAATCCAATCCAAATCGTTTCATATCATATCCTTCCATTTCTTACCTTTTAGCTATCCATCAATCATCCATCGTTCGTTGCCTTGCCTTGCGTTGCCTTCTTTCTTTTGATGCCATCGAAAAATTAAAACCCAAAATCAAAGATCGATACAAAGGAAAATACATGCATACAAATAAGCAGAGGATAAGAAAGAGTAAGCTTTATATCAATTTGTGTACTAGAACCCCAAGAAAACAAACTCAAGTCGAAGTCTCAGCAGTTGGAACCTCAGCAGCTTTGGTCTCTGAATCCTTGCCATCAAGTTTCTCGGCGGTATCGGCTACATCGGCCGCTACATTTGCTTTGGCAATGTCTTCTTTGGAGGCGGATGAGTTGGTACCGTTGATACCATTTGTTTCTGGGGCTGTTGATTCATCGGTTTTCTTTTCCTCTTCCTCGGATTTAGCTTTTTCGGTTGATTTTTCAGGTGCAACTTCTTTCTCAATCTCAGTCTCCTTCTCAGTTTCTCCTTCAGTGACTTCAGGAGCAGCTTCAGCTTCCTCTTCTTCCTCCTCTCCCTCAGGAATACCAATTATTTTTTCCACTACCTCAAGTGTACCCTTTGGAGTACCAGATTGAGCAGCTAATACCTTTCCTGATTTATCAATGATGAATACACCTCTCGTAACACTATTTCCCTTCTTTAATCCAATGGCACTAATAAGAGAATTGCTAGTATCGCAAAGAAGTGTGTAGGGAAGTTTTTGCTTGGTTTTGAATGCGGTATTTGCTTTGGGGCTATCTTTTGAGAGGCCGTAGATGGAATAGCCGGTTGATGATAGAGAGGCGTGGGAGTCGCGGAAGGCACAGGCTTGAGTTGTACCTGTTTTTTATGGGTTAGTTGATACGAAGAAAACGATGGGGAAAATTATCATTGAGATTGAGATTGAGATTGAAATTGTGAAGGTAAAGAAAGATTGGTAGGTAGGTAACTTACATCCTGGTGTAGAAGCTTTAGGATAAGTAAAAATAACAACACCATTCTTACTTGCATCGACAAGTTTCTTGAGTGTAGTCTTTTCACCATCGTTTGTTTCAATTTCTCCACCGAATCCTTCAAGATTGGTGGTTTCACCAACTTCAACCTTTGCTGATGTTGTTGTTGCGACTTTCGCAGGAGCAGCAACAGGAGCAGCAACAGGTTCAGGAACAGGTTCAGGAGCTACAATCGGAGCTTCAGCTGGAGCTTCAATTGGAGCTTCAACTTCTTCAGCAGGAACTTCAGCCTTGGGTTTAGCTCTAGATTTAGATTTAGATCCATTTGCCTTTGGTGCTGGTGGTGCTACTTGGGTCTTTGATGGTTTAGTAGCTTTAGGTTCCACGGTTTTCTTGACAGTTTCTTTAACTTTCGCGACGGTCTTTGCGACAGCTGACTTCTTTTTTGCAGGAGGAGCTGCAGCTGGTGGTTCAGCTGCTGCTGGACGTTTTCGTAATGTGACGGGCATGATGGCGTGTTGTGAATGAGCTTTATTTGATGGAAGATTGAGGTAATGAAGATTGTTGTTGTTGTTGATGATGAGGTTGATTGTCGCAATTGATGGGTTGCGATAGAGAGAAGTGTATGATAAGTAGCACGGATCAATGGGAGAGATGGATGGTTTAATGAAACAGTCAATTCACTTAAAGATGATAGACAAGGAGATGTTTATGTTTCAAGGAAAGAAGGAGATGAAAGAAGTGAAGTTGTTAAAAATAAAGGAAATGGTAGATTATCAGCTGAGCGAGTAAGTGATGGATGGATCAATCAAACAATCAATCAACTGTGGAATAATGTCCTCACTCATTCTTCAGCCACGGGCTCGGGCTCTGGTTACCTTTTCGTGATTACTCGGTATTTTAGAGCTCTGATCTAGCAAATAGGATGGTTATCCCCAAATGGAATGGCCGGGGAAGATGTGGGAAGATACAGGAGTAAGAAGTGTGGAGTTGGAAGATTGTTGATTGGATGTGGTTATAATATGTAAAGTGTACAGAGTAGGTAGGTAAGGTAGGTAGATAAATAGATAAATAGATGGGTAGATAATTAGATAGATACGACCTACTGACAATTTCATCTATATGATATGAATGAAAGAAAGCATGCCTTGGGAAATAAGATTATTTTTATAGATCTTTTCCTCCTTTGTTCCATATTTAGACGATGAAATTAATTAATGTATTATATTACTGGCGGTATGTATTTGTATCAAGAATCTCGAACACCCAAGGCTCATAATCCCAAGGCTAAACCCCGAGACTGAACCCCCCAAGACAGCCTAGATGAAGCGTAACGGGAGCCCCGCAGTGATCCCAAGATTATCATAGCTTATAGCTCATGGCTGATAGGGAACAGAGTACATCACGACAAGCAAGCTTCAGGGGGTAGAGCAGAACAGAAGTAAGTACAAGAGGCTGGAAGGAAACTTTAATTTAATGTTGGAAGATCGAGACCTGAGGGTATTTATAGGTGAATGAATCATTACTTATTATAAATCTCATTATTATAAATCTCATTATTATAAATCTCATTATTATAATCCTCATTATTATAATCCTCATTATTATAATCCTCATTATTATAATCCTCATTAATACAATTATCACTAATATAATATAGTAATATAAACCAATACAAAAGCAAATTATTCTACTACTGTCTAGAAATGAAGATCATTCACATTCATAAAGATCATCATTCATAAAAGATCATCATTCATAAAAGATCCATCCATAAAGAAGATGATGAAACCCCATTCGTCCGGCTACCGGAGAAACAAATGCCTAGGTAAGCAACTCTACCACCAACAAATTCAAATCATCGGGAAAAGGCTAAGCAAAATACCGAAGAGCCATTGAGGAGGAAGAAAGAAGCATTGAGGCGAAAAATTGGGATTTTCACAAGCCAAAAATATTCCCCCATTTAAATCCCTCCCACCCTTTATCTTTTAACGAAAAAGTTTCCTATCTTACTAAATTGAATCCTTCTTATATCTATCTTTCTTCCTTTCAATCTTTTGGTTTGAGGATATTATTAACATGATGCTTTAGAT
>NGKH01000027.1:302507-344203 GCA_002162575.1 Sclerotinia glacialis
TGTTAGTGAGTGGGTGGGTGGGTGGATGGATAGATGGATGGATGGATGTTTATTGTTTACTGTTGAAGGATAACTTTAAGAAGAGGAGAGGAGAGGAGAGGAGAGGAGAGAAGAGGAGAGGAGAAGATATATTATGATTATTTTATTTCAGGATATTATATGTGAAATATATAATGTGAAATGTAGACAGTGAAATGTAACATCAAATGCGAATATATCATCTCGTATTACGCATATGTATATATTGTTTCAGAGATTGTTTCAGAGATTGTCTAAATGTTCATTGATATTATACATCTCTACATCTCTACATCCCCAGCTATCATCATCATCTATCCTCCATCCCAACGAGCTTTTTCCATGTCCGATTACTGCCCTTTTCATTGGTTCATTGATTTGCCCAACCCCAATGTGCATTGATGTCTACTAATGCAATGACAATCCGCTGTGGAAAATTCAAGATCCGAGAGAAGATATATTACCACGGCCTTTCCTAGAGACGGCCTCGCTTTAGAACTTGTTATTGTTGATGGGATTCAATATCCACTTGAGCTTGAGGGTATAAATGTCGTTTGAATAGGTATGCTCCCTAAATGCCAATAGGTTTAATATTCGTTCGATGAGTTCAGGAAAATCATCTGCCTTGATGCTGGAATCTTGAATAGTCGAAGATCCATCGTTACAAGAATTCAAAGGTCCTTTCGTGTTCTCGTTCCCTCCTCTACTCTCAAACCCCATCGTTGATATTGTACACGCGAGCCTCAAGGAATATCGAAAGGTGGTTTTAACTTCTTGACGAGTAAACACTCTTCCATCATTACTGAAGATACTTTTGTAGAATTCCTTTGATGTGTTAACACTCCGTTTATACTATCATGTAGTACTCGGGTGATAAGATGTTTAGTAGGAGTGCTTTGATGTTGTTTGGTGGGAAGTTTCTGTGTGCGTGTCCCTCCCATTACTTCCCTCAGGTTGGGAATGCAAAATATGGAGCCGATTGGGTAGTGATGCTTGGGGAGTTTCTAAAATGAAGCAGAATGGGATCTCGATGACGATTTCCACTAGAATCGTGCGAATTTCGAAAGGACTCCAATGTAAGCTTCTCGCTTGAGTTTTGACTCGGGATCTCTTGATCAGGAAGGAGGGTTATGAGAGGAAGAGAATTTCTAGCCCCTTTCGTTTCCTTTTCCTCCCTCTTCTTTCCCATCATGTTCGGAATCCAGGAATGGAAAACTGACGAATGATCGAAGATCACTGTCTCCATATATCCTCTTTTCCGACATCCTCAATTATTCATATCAATCATCAATAAGTCCTCAACACCGTTATCTTCAATCAATAACCACTACCTCCTTCTTCCCTTCATCCTTCTCGCCCTCTAAACCCTCCCCCTCCTTTCCCTGTTTCTCCCCCTGACCCTCCTTCCCCTCCCTCAACCTCCCCTCACACCTTTTCCCATACCTCTCCACCGTCCCCCTAAAATCCTCCATCAAATCCTCCTGCCTCAATACTCCCTCCACCAACCTCAACGCCTCCTCATATCTCCTATAAAAATATAATTCTTCAATTGCATAAAGAAATTGTGCTGTTTGTGGTTTACTGCGTGGGTTCAGGGGGAGAGGTGGGAGAGTTTTATGGATCTATTGAGGGGGAGGTGTTAGTTATTTACTTTTATTTTGTTTGGATTGGATTGGGGAGTTTGGAAGGGGAGTATGAGAGGGCGGGTTTGTAGTTTGGATGGAGGTGAAGCTGGGTGGGAGGGGACGGGACGGGAAAGGAGAAGAGAGGACTAAAAGACATACTTCACCACATTCAATCCTAGCCCTCCATTCACGCTTTACAGTCTGAAAAGACTCTTCGGATTGGAAATCACGGGGGACTTTTTGAATGGTATCGGGGACGGAGGAGGAATCGGTGGAGGAGTCGCATTCGATTGCAAAGAGAGGGTTTTCTTCTGGAGTGTCTGACATTTTTTGGGGGATACCGGAGGGGGAATGCGAAGAGATAAGTTGGGTGCGGATGGTTTAGGAGGTTGGTGGTATATGGATTGGGGTGAGTGTAGTCCTTTTCTCTTTTCCTCTTCGGCGATGGTAAGGAGATGTGAGGTAAAGCCTTGTGTATGAGAGATGCTAGAGGCCAAGGCAAGATGAAAGGGTAGATATACTATATAAAAAGAAGATTTTATTTCCTTATCGATAAGAAATTTGATGTCACAATTACGCGTACCTGGAAGCGGGGCATTGAGGGGTAAGTAATTCTATATACTACTCCACCCACTCTACCTCTGCTTTCGTTATTCATCACTCATTTACTTGTATTCTTGTCCCTGACGTTTAAAGTTACATTGTGCAAAAGGATTTGATATAGTTCTACTTCATTACTGCATCCCTCGAAATGGAAGATCAAGTAACGAGATTGACGGAGAAGGTTTGGGGTATATTACACGATTAACTTTCCATGTCAATATTGGCAGAGTTGAATAGGGGGCTAATCAATAGGTTCAGATAATTTCCAAACTATACCTCCTAATGCAAGATATCTCGTCGCCGTATCCGGGATTCCTGGGTCAGGTATTTACATCTCCCCATCCCCTTCCCTTTCCTCATCCCATCTCCCCAACTAACACCTCTCAGGGAAAACCACCCTCGCATCAACCATAGCCAAACGACTCAATGCCCTCCAAGAAAACCACTCAAACAAGACCTCCCTCCCCCCAATCGCCGGTTTCATCCCCATGGACGGCTACCACCTAACGCGAGCCCAATTATCCGCCATGCCTGACCCCGCGCACGCACACGCTCGACGGGGCGCGGAATTCACATTCGACGGCTCATCATTCCTATCTCTCATCCAGAAAGTCCGCGAACCTCTTACTTCCTCTACCATCACAATCCACGCTCCTTCATTCGATCACGCGCTCAAGGATCCTAAAGCTAATGATATACCGATTGAACCTACAACGCGCATATTGGTTTTTGAGGGAAATTATTTATCGTTGGATAAGGAACCGTGGAGGAGTGCTGCGAAATTGATGGATCAATTGTGGTTTGTGGATGTGGATTTTGAGGTTGCGAAGAAGAGGTTGATTCCGAGACATGTGAGGGCGGGGATTGCGGGGAATGAGGAGGAGGCGGAGAAGAGGGTTGTTGAGAATGATTTGGTTAATGGGGAGGAGATTGTTAAGGGAAGGATGGTGGTTCATGAGTTTATTGTTAGTACGAATGATGTAGCTTGGAAGTAAGTAGTTTGTGACTTGAAAGAGTAAACACCGTATTGAAGATAGATCGTCACAGTCTGGAGAAGTAAAGAACAAGTGAATGTCTCACTGTGGATCATATTGGAAATGTAGCTGGTTTAACCTAGCAATGAATTCTTCACTCTTTCTGCGTCTCTCAAAAGCCGTAGTACATCAGAGACTAAATAAAGGCTACCTGCAACAACGATAGGGCCACCTTGAGCAACAGTGGCAGACCATCTTAGTGCTCCAGAAATATCCGATTCTGAATCATGAAGACAAGTGGTAGAGATACCACCTCTAGAAGCTGCATGTAAAATATCTCCAGTGTCCATAGCTTGAACCCATGGCATTCCATCTACTGGTCCAAATTGAACTGCTGCTACACAATCCCCTTCTCTTAAGATCTCTTTCATGATTCCATCGAGTTCCTTCCCTTGAGAAGCTGCCAGTACCCACGTCACCTTATTTGATTTCGTTCGAAGCTTTCCATTGACATATGAACCAAGAACTTCTGCAGATTGAACATTGTGTGCGCCGTCCAGTAGTATAGGCTCTTTTCGTCCTGTCACAGCTCTAACATCAGTAGTTTGAAGCCTACCGGGCCAATGAATTTTCTGGATAGCTGGCAAGAGTCGATGTAGAGGAGATTCCAATTTGGTATATGCTAAGTGAAATGCAGTATATGCGCAAGCTAAATTCTCCAATTGATGTGGTTCCATATCTTGTCCTTTAATTTCATCCAAAAATGCTGATTCTGTAGAACTGATGACCACATCCGTTCCGATCTCTTTGGCATAGTTTGAGATGACTTTTCGCACAGAAGGTATATTGCTCCTATCCAAAACACAAGGAACACCAGGTCTCATGATTCCAGCTTTCTCTCGAGCTATTTCCTCAATTGTATTTCCTAAAAATGATTGGTGATCTAAACCGATTTTGGAGATTATAGTGACAGCTTTGTTCTCCATGGTATTTGTCGCATCCAATCTTCCTCCTAGACCAACTTCAATCACTCCCATCTCTATCTTCTCTTTATAAAATACTTCGAATGCCGTGGCCGTAAGTAATTCGAATTCGGATGCTTTCAGATTCTCTGCTTGATTTCTCTTTAATACTAGAGCTTCAGCCTCGCGAAAGATAGATTCTCGAATTGGTTGTTCATCGATGGTAATGCAATCCCACCTGTCAATTAAATGAGGTGAAGTAAATCTGCCACAACGAACACCACTGGCATGTAGCATCGCAGATAGATAGGCACATATTGAACCTTTTCCATTGGTACCTGCGACATGAATGGCCTTCCAAGGTTGAGGGGTATGCCTTAAAAGACGACTGATGCGATTTAAGCCAAGCTCAATCATGATGAGGATGGAGAATTGAATGATTGGTTGAAAGGGCGTTTATAAGTCATTCAAGTAAAAATAGACATTGTTAATTTATTGTCGTCGAATCCCTTGTTCTCGAATAGTAGGTCATATCGTATCACATAAATATTTGGTGTGAAATGAGTCAAGTTCAATAATAATAATAATAAGATCTCCAAAGCTTAAAAGCCTCTACTGCCGAGTCTTCAGTTACGGACGGAGTAAGGTTATCAAAAAGAAAATTGGCCCTCCGTTATCGATAAGCCATTAGTAAATAAATATATGCAGGGTCATGATTCACGACTTCACGATTACTTAGATCCATATTCTTACTAGGTGTCTAGCGCGCTTTTTGGAGGCCTTCGTGAGGTTATCGTCTCCTATACCAAGACAAGCAACATTTACACATCAATTTCAATCACCCATTATCAATTTGGAAAATTCATCAAAATCACCATAATAAAGAATCAAATCACGGTCACTAAGACTTATTATGTTTATCTATTAAGCTTCTTTTCCTCTTTGATTCACTTTTCATCACTCAAAACATGGGTTTGCCGTAAGTTATCAGTCTCCTATACATTTCGCCTGTCGCATTTCGCGAAATTGTTCTAACTTTCGAACCACAGGATATTCTTCGAGCCTTCGGTGCCTGGTTCACCTTCAAAAGAAACAGAAAAGTCGGCATCTCGCGCGCGATCTACTATTCGTCGTCATCCTTTGCGTGGCAATCAACCTCGACCCGTACATCATGCATGGCAGAGGCATGCGTATCTGGACAATTATGAACGAGATACTAATTCACTTGAAATGTTTCAACATCTATATCAACAGCAATCCATCAGGCCTTCTGCTAGAGTTTCCATCACAACATCAACTAGAGATGCAATGAGAGAGCATTCATTGTCAGCAGTACCTCCGAGTATAAGCTTTGAGCGTCAATCAAGTAGAGGTGTGGAGGCAGATGGGCCATTAATGCCCGCTGTTCCGGAATCGAGGGATTATCCTAATCCTCCAATTGGAGATCTACAAGTTCCTCCAAGAATTTTGCGAACAAGTGTGATTTCAATTTCACCATATCTCGAAACAGATATACATTCCGCGTCCCAACCGTCTGGAGTTCTGTCCCCCTCTGAAGTTGATGATCGAAATATGGACACCAATGTAAGCTCACGTCTTCAAGTATCCTTACATTAAGTCACCAGGCGTTATTGTATGTGGATTGCGTGTAGTCGTCAATGATCATTTTTAACCGTTTTAATAGACTGCTTTAGCGGAACGTCTTGACGGAATGGACCCACAATATTCCTTGTCACAAAGAGTTCATGTTGAACGGCATTCAAGGCACCAAGTAAGGGAGCGAGAACAAGAGCAAAGACGTCAGGTGAGGGGGCGAGAGGAAGCAGAGCGCGAAGAGGAGCAAAGCATTCTTGAAGAGATGAGAGAGGAACAGCGAGTGGAACGCCGACTTGAAGAACGCCGTCTTGAAGAGATGAGAGAGGAACAGCGAGTGGAACGCCGACTTGACGAGAGTAGAGATCGACGGCGAACACACAACCGCATAGTACGTCGTCGTAACGAGATCAGAGAAGAAATGCGGGTTCATAGAGAGCGAGTAAATAGAGAGCAACAGCAAGCTGACACGTGGCTCGCTAGGAGAGAGCAAGTTGAGCTTTCCGATCCCATTAACACCATAAATCAACAGCGAACAGAAAACCGCGTATTACGTCTTCTTAACCAGTTCAGAGAAGAAATACGGGTTAATATAGTGCAATTACAGGGTAATATAGAGCAAGTACAGGCTAATAGAGAGCAACTGCTGAGCGATGGAGAATCAACCGAGGGGAGCCCATCCTCTGGCTCTGGAGAGCAACAGCAAACTGACACGTCGCTCGCCGGGAGAGAGCAAGTTGAGCGTTCCGATGCCCCTAGCACCAGAGAGTCACGGCGACTCGAGGACTTCCTAATTAATATTAATTACGACGGCCTCGGTGACCGAGAACGTAGCCATGACGAGTTTCAAGAGCCAGAGCCGCCTTACAGAGCTGCCTCTAGCTCACAAAGACCTTCTATGAGTATCTCTATTGGTAGCCTGCACGAAACCGAACCTCTTACGAATGGTGATTGTGATACTGGACTGGATTCTGAAACCGAAGATGAACAGACTCAGCAAGGCCTCGCAATGGTTCAGGCGACCTAGGACAAATCGAGCCCATGGTCGAAGGGTAATGAATGCATCAAGTCGACCTTTGATGAATTCCAGCGAATCTTAATCTTGATAGGATTGTGTCCTAAATCATCTAGCACCATGCAATGGTGTTCCAGATCAGATAAAGGGCCTAGACCTTTAGTTCTTCCAGGCTTAGCAACTTCGCTCTCTATATCTATCGATTGGGGTTCCATTTTGGTTATTCTAGGACGAGGTTAATTCTTGAAAAGGAGATTAAGCATGAGGATGCAGATTGATTTACCACCACTATGATACTATATTTTATTATTATACTACTGGCGTTGGGCAAGCTGATATGGGAGAATTTTTGCTTTCCATTGTTTGGGGTTACGATCAAACGAACAGAAATATGGGTGCTCATCATTTACGGCTTTAATGATTGACATAAGGGGAGTTCTAATTCAATCAAGGAAAATTGAATTATGGACCATAAAAAAGGTTTAATGAGCAGTGGAAAGGCAAAATTGGGGGGTTAAATCAGCTAAACTACATACTACAAACCACATAGGTTTTTAGTTTCTAGTTTTCAATATAGATGGTACATAGCTACCTGATAGGCAATCTGAAGAATTCAATGAATGGATAAAGTTATGAGAAGATTCGTGAGAAGATGCTGAATTGAAAAAGATTAATCCAAAGAAAATCTCATGAGACAATTAAACAATATATTGAATACTAGCCTATTAATGATTATCAATATTATGATGTCAAAATCATGTATCAAAAGGTATCAAAGGTATCAAATGTATCACATAATGATTTTCGAACCTCAGCCTTATTAGATACACTTTATTTTAGATGCAGCTCAGCAGAGAAGTTGTGATTTCCAGGATCCACCTATGTAGGCGCTTGTTTGCCAATTTGGCCAAGTACCCAATGTCAACTTCTCTTTTCCCATAACTTTATCACTCATAGGTTAACTCTAACCCATAACATAATATAACCCATCAACCCAACCCATTCACCCAACCAATTCACCCATACCTACCCATACTCAATACTTTCTACTACCACCACCCACTCACCCACCCACCTCACACTTTTTTTGGTAATGAATTTACAAAACATTCATACCAAAGGCCTCAACGAAGAATGTTTACATAATATCATACAAACAGTGAATCTGTTCATCTCTCCATCTCTCCATCTCTCCACTCTCGCGTGCTATTTTTCGACGTGAGGTGAGGGCCAGGCCAGGATCCACCGATATCGACAACCTTGAATATAATCCTATAACCCCGCCAAATTATCATCGTGAAACAGGAACTTAGTCCACAAAAATACGAAAAGCTCATGCTTCAATGAGATCCTCCATCTGCCAGAGAAATATACCTCCAACAGCTTCTCTCTCCACCCTTTAAACCCCCGCCTGGGTCATCCCACACCGACCATGGTCTCTTATCCGCCCTCCTCAGCCGACCGGCAAAGCAGTTCAAGATCGGCCGGTGCGAATGGGAGTGCGAAGTCGGAAAGGACTCCAGGGACACCGCGAAGAGAAAGGAAGGAAAAGGCTGTGCAGGATCCGGGCCTTAAAGACTACGTACATACCCGAGCTTTTCAAAAAAGGAAATACACCTACTTATAAATTTTCAGCGTCTAGGAGAATGTCTCGGGAAGGGAGCTTTTGGTTCGGTCTACAAGGCGTTCAATTGGGGCACAGGGGAAGCTGTGGCTGTGAAGCAAATCAAGCTGGGAGACCTTCCGAAGAGCGAATTGCGGATGATCGAGGTACCTATTTTATGTTGAGATGGCTTTGACCATGGACTAATATTATGCGCAGGCCGAAATAGATCTTCTCAAAAATCTGAATGTAGGTTTACATTGGAATGAGTAAGGGGCCAAACCATCTGAGCTGACAATTCTTAGCATGACAATATTGTTAAATATCTTGGTTTCGTTAAGTCTTCTGACTGCTTGAACATAATTCTGGAGTAAGACATCTTGTGTTTTTGTTCCCTCATCACATTGGACTGACGATTGGTCAAGGTATTGTGAAAATGGTTCACTACACTCGATATGCAAAAGTTATGGGAAATTCCCCGAGAATCTGGTTGGCGTTTACATGGGACAGATTCTTCTAGGTCTCCAATATCTTCACGATCAGGGTGTTATTCATAGGGACATAAAGGGCGCGAATATTCTTACAACTAAAGATGGGAAGGTCAAGCTTGCAGATTTTGGTGTGTCCACCAGCACTCTTGCTGGAGCAGATAAGGAAGCACAGGTCGTCGGAACCCCATACTGGATGGCTCCTGAAATCATACAACTTTCTGGTGCAACTCCTGCATCTGATATTTGGAGTTTGGGTTGCACAGTAATAGAGCTGCTTGAGGGTAAGCCACCGTATCACAAATTGGCTCCTATGCCTGCCTTGTTTGCTATTGTCAATGATGACCACCCTCCTCTGCCTGAAGGAGTATCACCGGTAGGTCGGCATTGGCAACTCTTTTGGAAGGTAGCCCGAGCTAAACACTTTGTAGGCCGCACGAGATTTTCTCATTCAATGTTTTCAAAAAGACCCGAACTTAAGAGTTTCTGCTCGGAAACTGTTGAAACATGCTTGGATTGTGGGCTCACGGAGGACTGATGCTCCTGTTGCAAAGCCTCCGACAAACTTTAATGAAGCAGTCGAAGAGGTAAAGCAGTGGAATGAAGCTCTGAAATCTCCCGCGGCTGCCGGATCGTTTCGTACTTCTACAAGGTCGCAGCAGCTTGGCAGCCCCTTACCAGCCCGTCGAGACCCTCCTCTAAGAAATATCCACAATGATTCGCAAAGCAATAATATCATCACACCCCCTAAGGGCCGTCTCTCTATGTCAAAACCGAAAAGTTTGGCAAGTTCTTTTAGGTCTCCGGAAACTGCAGGTAAGCGAGTCCCACTAGGAAATTTCAAAAATTCCTTGTGGAAGCTGACTGTTGAAGCGGATGACAATTGGGATGATGACTTCGCTTCTTCTATTACTCCAAGCGCGCTTCAACTTCCGCATTTGAAACCTCATGACAATTTTGGGGGTCTACTTTCCGCCGATCGCCTCAAGTCTTTCGCATCGTTTGAGTTTGCAAATGATGAAGCTGATAATTGGGACAATAACTTTGAGGGTGATCTCGTAACGATCAAGGGCCCAAATACCCATGTCGAGACGGATGGCCATGAATTGGAGACTATTCGACCTTATAGAATCAAAGCTCCCTCTGACATCGACCTTGAAGAAGATATTTCTCCTAGAAGTTATTCGCGAAAGGCGTCTATACCTCCTCCCCGACCGAAGTCTCCGATTAAGGCTCGGGCTGAAGGGAAATTCGCCTTACCTTTAAGACCAGCGATGATGTATCGCGAGAATGCCGTGGAGGATTATTCAGACTTGTTTGTTGACAATGATAGTGTTTTTGATAAAAGATTGGATATAATTAAAGTCAGTATTCTTCATAAACCGTCATGAGCATTACTGACTCCGAATGGCTCTAGGATGATGCTCTTTCTCCGAAACTATTCCACCCATCTGACCTGACAAGCATTCCGCGTTCTGGACAATCTCCTACTACAAATGGAGGTAGCAGTTTGCGAAGAAAAACCACACCGAATTCTCATGAAAACCCTATGCATCGGACAAACTCATCGGTTGAGATACAAAAATATGCGGAAAATGAGGACGATGAAGATTTTTCAGATATCTTTGATCCAAGAGGGGCCGTAGTTCCGAGGGTTGAGAGTGATAAGAACTCAGAAGAAGCATTAATGATCAACTCAAAGCTCTCGAATAATTCCTGGCTTGGTGATGAGGATGATGAAGATGACCCTTTCGCCTCGTTGGAGCAAGGTTTCGATGAGATGGACTTGCAAGCCAACATTGCTAGAGACAAACATGCTCGGCTGTGCGCATCGGTTGAAGGATTGGTGAGCTCACTGAAAGCAACACAAGCTGAGGATGTTCTATCGGAATTATCGGAACAACTGGTATGTCTTAACTTCATTACCGTAATTCTGTACTAATCGGAGACTTAGCTTGATGTTTTATATGAGTCCGAAGATGCAAAGGGCTTGATCATCAGTGCTCATGGGATGCTTCCAATTTTGGAGATACTGGAACCCTGCACCTTGAAAAGTCGTCAAAGTATGATATTGAGATTATTGAAGGTTGTTAACGCCATCATTTCGAACGATGTTGAGATTCAAGAAAACTTATGCTTCGTTGGAGGAATTCCCATCATTACAAAGTTTGCTGCTAGGCAATACTCAAATGAGATTCGTCTTGAGGCAGCTGCTTTCGTGAGACAAATGTACCAGACCTCTACATTGACACTTCAAATGTTTGTCAGTGCTGGTGGATTGAATGTTCTTGTCGAATTTCTCGATGAGGATTATGATGATGCTAGAGATTTGGTTCTCATTGGTGTCAATGGTATTTGGAATGTGTTTGAGCTTCAGGTATGCCAGCATATATTACACTCAAATTAACACACTAACACCGCCAGGGACCAACTCCAAAGAACGACTTCTGTCGTATCTTCTCAAGAAGCAAGATTCTATCTCCATTAGCCCTCGTTTTGGATCGTGTGCTAGATGAAGAAGATGAACTTTCTGAATTGATTGAGGGTCGCATTGTCAATATATTCTATCTTTTTTCGCAAGCAGAAAACTACGTCAAAGAGGTCGTGGCTGACCATGTGGTACTTAAGCGTAAGTCTTCTTAATGTTTTTCTGTATGGTCGTTCTAACACTTTTCCAGGAGTTCTCAAAGATCTGAGACGTATGACACCGGTGCATCAGATAACTATGCTCAAGTTCATCAAAAATTTATCCATGCTGTCAACAACCCTCGAATCGTTACATGCCGCAAACGCCATTGAACTTTTGATCGATTTACTGAGCTCAAGTATGAAGTGTACGCCTGATCATTTCCGTGAAATCTCTAACCAAGTTTTGAATACTATGTACAACTTATGTCGACTCAGTAAAGAGAGGCAGGAAGACGCAGCTTTTAATGGCATAATACCATTACTTCAAAGAATTATGAAAACGAAACGACCCCCGAAAGAGTTCGCCCTTCCTATCTTGTGCGATATGGCTCATTCTGGGAAGGTCGGACGTAAATATCTTTGGCAGAACAAGGGATTGCAGTTTTATGTATCATTACTGGAAGACCAATATTGGCAGGTGACCGCTTTGGACGCTATATTCATTTGGTAAGTTTAGCATCCTCTGGGTCATAGTGATGCGTACTAATTCTGATATTAAAGGCTCCAAGAAGAGACCGCAAGGGTTGAAAAGGCTTTACTGGAGGGTAGTTTTACCGCCATGATAGTACAATGTTTCGCTGCACCCAAGGCGAATGCTTTTGATTACAACTTACTGGAGCCTTTACAAAAGCTCCTACGATTAAGTTCGCCTATCGCCGGTTCTCTTGCTCGGACTGATCTCTTCACCGGTATCTTGCAAAAGCTCACTCACAAGAAAGCTGTTGTACGATTGAATTTGCTACGTATCGTTCGCAGTATATGTGATGCTAGTGGGGATGAAGCAGAAAGCATTAGGCATCACGCCTTATTCGAAGTAATTCAACATCTTGCTGAAAACGACAGTGCTGTGTTGGTAAGGAATATGGCAAGCGAGTTAGTCAAGTTCAATTTGGATAAAGCATCTGAAAATGGAAGTGGTTCAAGGTCTCGGTTGACTTCTAGGCGTGGAAGTTCCTACACATCACCTTCGCTTCAACATAGTGTATCCACTCCCCTGACGCCGACTCAAGCTAGTCGAATGTCACAAACATCAGCATTCATTGATGGAAGTGTCACACCTCATAGACGCTCGGGTATCACGTCAGTGGCGTCTAATAGCAATGAATCCATCCATTATCGACCTAGAACTACAGACGGCACAACTTTTATGATGCGAAAATCGAGTGGCGACTTAACGAATGGTGCATCCAGCAAAAGTCGATTACCTCGAACATCACTACTTCGTGCGTCACGATCATCAATAGCGGCACCGCAACTCAGGGAAGATCCATCGCATTCTAGGAGGGAGAATAGGGAAAATGGAGTCAAGATAAGAGATAGGGAGCATGAAAGAGAACTGATAAGAGAGCCGATGAGAGAGTCGATGAGAGAGCCGATGAGAGAGCCGATGAGAGAGTCTACGAGAGAGCCAATGAGAGAGCCGATGAGAGAGCCGATGAGAGAGCCGATGAGAGAGTCTACGAGAGAGCCAATGAGAGAGCCAATAAGAGAGCCAATAAGAGAGCCGATACGAGAGCCGATGAGAGAGTCGATAAGACCTACGACTTCAAATGCAGCCGCCGGCCCAGAGCACAAGCTGATTTCGAGGAGGAGAACAACGAGGCCACCTAGTGGTGATGTCAAATGGTCATGAAATGATTATGATTAGAACGCATGAAAATATGTGATGAGGGATTCATGGATCGGGAAAGAAAGGAAAGGCAAGGCAGTCTATATGGATGGATTCACGGATGGAATGGGTAGGGAAAGGGATTATTTGCATTTTCTTCGGAGTAATTGAAGGATCGAAGGGACCTCTATCGGTCAGTAGGTCTGTATGTCTACCTTTTCAGTAGGAACTAAGCATGAGTGTTTGCATATTTGCGAGGAGTTTATGGGGCAGGAGGGGGCAGACATTGATATGGTTTATATTGATACCACATTGTGGATGGGAAATTAGTCGTTTTTATACCTTTTAAATAGGCTAGAGTTCAGATGAAGATGAGTTAGATGAATTCGGAGGATTGTGAGAGGAATTGGGAGTATATGAATACAAGGATTGGTTTTCTTGTACCGATTAAGTGATTTCTATGATTCCAATTCAACGGTATAATGCGTAAAGGGTTTTAATTTCTAACTAGACAAATTTGGAATATACAGCTCAGCAGAAGTCTGGGTTTAGGGAAAATGGTAGCCTGCGGAGGCTTGGCTCTCTAAGAGAGCTATTGTTCAGAATCCTTCGATGCAAGGAAGTATAAGATTCGAAGCATGAATATTTCGCAGTTTCGTCAAAACTCGACGGAGGACGAGGCAATAAAGTTTAGTGCCAAGCTTCAACGTGATTTAGGCGGGATCGTCTATTAGTTTGCGAAGACCTTGAATCTAGTATCTACTTGGGGCACTTTAGATTCTTCATCATATTATTTGCCGCCTTGCGAGAATCAAAAAGGTTTACCGCTGTTCTGCAATGATCCAAGCATCCTGACTTTGCCTATGATTCGCAATCCTCATACCAAAAACAATAAATACTTCCTGTACGGATTTTGGGGTGTCTATCTTATCTCTTTCTATGAGTTTTTATACTGAGCGCGAGATTCGGCCAACTAAAATCGTGGGCTAGAGCGAGGACTAATCCTACTTAGGTGTCCTACGATGATGATCTATACTGCTAACGAATCAGCAGTGTTCTTAGAATTCTTTTTCAGATTTGATTGTATCAATTCGACACCCATCAAAGACCTGCACAACCGAGGCCATCACTTCCCAATTCCACTTCACTATCTCACGTTTTCGGACTTGAAGGTGCTTTTGCTTTGGAAATCTTGAAGGAAAGATGAGCAATGTGATTCCTGTGATTTATAGTAAATCCGATATTCTAAAGAAGAAATTTAACAAAGCTCGATCTTACGGTATATGCTATAACTGTCTGTACCAAACCAAATTTCTTTGATGGGGCTCGCTTCTAGAATGTAGACAAAGGGGTTCATAAAAACTTGAAAGTTGGAGGTTTAGTCATTCCTTTAAATCGTGCCTTGGGTCCAGTAGAAGCTAACTTTTCCCTTTGATCAATACTGGTACAGACTTAATAGAGCGACAGGCTTGTTATGGCGATGTTTAAGCATTTTTATATATCGGCTACTGTCGTACAAAAAAGGCCTACTCTATGACAACGAAGCATACAAAATCGGTGCAACTTATCATGCTAGGACTGCCACATTGCAGAATTACATTACCCATACTATTAAAGTTCTCACGGCTCAAAGGGACCATTTGAAAGGTCACGAATCATATGATATCATAGCATGTCTACATATTCTTCGATGATTTTAAAAATTCATCATTATCGAAACAATTTCAACTTAGGAGTTCGGACAATTAATATTGAACGATAATATAGCCAATTTGGCTCAAATCTAGTTTAATCCAAAATGCATATCTCAATTTATTCATATTCTAGGATTTTTATTCAACGTGTATTCTGATGGCTGTAACCTCATCCCATACCGAATTTCGAATTTCATTTCTCTTGTGAGTATAGGAGACCTTTAATAAAAGATGTAAGAATAATCAGATAATAGTCTCTTCAACATTTGCATTCTGAAAAAAAATTATTCCGTATTATTGGATAGTAGGTTAGTCTCTTCAATTGTGGAACAGCATCTTAGTGTCCGGGAGATTGCTCGTCTGAAGATGATTTGAATATAATTAACCCGCCACTTTTGGACAATTCCATATATTCAGAACAAAATCACTAATCTATTGATTTACAAAACTTTTGGTTAAAATTGTGGATTTGAAGACTGTCATCGTAGGATTTTCAGATTGGAATTTTAAAAGCACTTTAATAATACTTCAATAATTTTAAAGGCTCAGATCTATATTATCTAAGGATATTACGATGGTGGCTCAAATTTCCTATTGTAATGTGCAGATATAGAAGTTTTTATCTGATACTTTGTCATGAGAGTGTTGAGTTTTTCATATATTTGCTGTAATTCGACGATATTCATCTAAGATATATTAAGTCATTCTATTTCTCCAAGTGAAGTATTTTTGGAAACATGAAATTTATAACATGTTTTATTTAGGGAATCCTAATTATCTAAGGTAAACATCTCTGATTGTCTTATATTTTTAAAGCGGCCAGTAAATCTTGTCTGATATATTTGTATAGATCAAGCACATGGTATAAGAAAGGTTGAATGAGTGTAGCAATGTATTTTGATATACACGGGTCAGGAGGTCATGTTGCCTTGTCTTGACCAATACTATGTAGAAAAAGGGAATAATTAGGTCTTTCCTGGTATTTAGCCATTCTTGTTTGCCTAGATTACATCCAATAGCCCCTTCATTTCATATACTTCATCGCAGCTTTTATATTGACACCATGCCGCTTAGAACAAACATTCATAACCAAACCACGAATATTCGACCCAACGGGACCAGAAACCTCCACCTGCGTCTCGCAAAATAGCCCCTGGATTGAAATATCCACATCATCGTGTCTAGTCCCTTTAGCTGCATTCAAGTCTTGCAAGCCAGAGGACCAGGCCTCGGTAGTCGGAAAGCTAATGGTGATAATCTCGCGGAAGCCTCCTGCAGGGTGGACGGTGACTAGGCTTGATTTGGCACCTGCATCTGGATGGGAATGACTGGAGCTAGCGAGGGTGTTTCTACCTGGAGTTGTGTGGATGGAAGAATTGTCACTTTGGCGCTGAAGGCTTAATTCAGGTGTAGCTGGCTTGGTAAGCTCAGAGTCCAATGCATTAGCCATTCCAGTAGCGCGAGAAACCCCAGTATCCGAGGCACTGGATTCGAAAGAAAGTCTTACGGCATGGTTGGCGAGACTGGCGTCGTTAAAGTAGGCGTAGTTGTACGAACTGTTTGATTGACTGGCCCATGGAAGCTCTTTCTCCATAGCATATTTCTGATGGTCTTCTCTGTTCTCTGTGATGAAGACGGGAATTTTCCATAGTTCTGTGCATGACTCGAGATGCTTTTCTGTAGTACCAGCAACTTGCGAGTCATTTGCTCTGGAAGTGGTTGTTGGAATAGCTGGTACTTGCTGACCTGCATCTGGCTCTGTAAAGGCGTTAGCGGCGGGTTTTTCATCATGTCTAGCTTGCAAGATCTTAGTAGTCGCGAAAGCCACAGCACTAGTAGCAGAGTTTGTTGTTGTTGTTGTTGTTGTTGTTGTTGTTGTTGTTGTTGTTGCTGCTGTTTTTGTTATTGCCAAAGTTTGGTCCATTTCTTGCTCATCCATTAGGCCCTCAAGCTCCTTCAGAGATATCAATAAGTTATTGCTGGTTAACATTTTGCGTAAGCCTCAATAGCTATTGTATTTTGCTAGAGAGATTATAAGGATGGAGAAGAGAGATCAGACGGTTTTCGAACACTGAAGAAATTTAAAATTAATGTTCGCGTATAAAAAACACAAAATTAATGGCACAAATAAACAAAGGCAACGCGACAACAGAACATACTTCAAATTTCAAATGTATTCCTCGCCCTTCTCTCCACCTTTACTGTCTCAATTGCTCTTTTATATCTTGAAGATCCTTACCATACTCTGACACATCGCTGCATTCAGGCACCTGGATAATGAAGTCTCAGATTATCAAACAGTTCTCCAGTAACTTCTTTGCTTTCGGTTCTTTGAAAACTCCCTTCTCCTTCGTTATATTTCCAGATGGCTTTTTGTTCATCATAGCAGCCTTTAGTTAAAAAATATCGTTGGCTCACTTTCATGTGCTAAATTATTCCACGGGAAAAGAATAATCAGAACAAAGGTTGTTACACTTGATATATGGTGGAATGAATTCCTTTGATTGAGGAAAACTCTGAAAGGGAGGTGTGGTACATACTTCATTCAACAAGAGAATACAATCTATTTTCATTGTTTTAATATTCAAAGAACACGATTGTTAAACATGAATTTCATATTTTTATATCCGACTAGCTACCTAACGTAAAAAAGAAATAAGGGCAGAGGCCTAAAGCCGTTATTGGGGATACACTCACATGCTCTCCGTCTCAACAATCCCCTGTCCTACCTACCGTAACTCTGAATTAACCAGATATTTCCCTCGGTATTTTTAGTCTATGCACTCGATGTTCAGATCACTTGGGTTAAATTGGATAAACTTGTTCTTTTATTAATCACTACTTAATGTAGGTACTATGAATGGCTTCGGGACACTTGAGAGAAATTTTTCGTCCAATGAAAACTGGAAACCGCCTGACAGTACTCGTTGTGAAAAGTTTTGAACAGAAGGGGCATCCATTGGCGCAGATTGTTGGCAGAGATACCCTGACGATTCCAATCGGATTTTTTTGTTTCGGAGTGAAAATATCGGGGATAGGAGACGTGCTGTTAGGGATTCGGGAAAAGACCGTTCTGGTTTGATAGGTGTGAAAGGAATCAATCCATGGTGAAGCTATGTGATGAATAATTCTTGCCTCTCAATATAAATGGTTATTAGTGTCGACTTGGAACCTCCGTGTTCTTCCGAGCCGTCTTAATTTTCTCGCTAATCTCCCCTGGATCTCTAGCGTAGGGCTTCTCAGCTGCCTGCGGTAGCAACAGAATCTTCGTGACCTTGTCTGTAGGCAATTTTAGCTTCAAAATGAGGGAAGCTGGCTTTGTAGGTTGGGCTGCCGTTATTTCAAAGCTGTGTAGTCCGAGCAACTGTATTTGAAAGACACCAGTGAAAGTAATTTCACTGGCAACAGGCTTCGCTGGCTGAGGAGTGAAGTATTTTTCGTCGAGGCTGGCATTATCTTCGTTCGACAGAAGGTTGAGAAGCTGGGGCTCGGGGCCCAAACCACAGTAAGCAGCGAAGTTAGTCCATTCATCGAAATTGATATCATCCGTTGGATATGCAGGATACTCCAATGGAAAAAAATTATTCTTGTCCGGTTGTACACTTGGAGGTGAGATGGTTCCATTGCCAGAGGGTTGATCAGCCATAGCTGATGGTGTAGAAATATTGTGAGCCATTGAAAAATTGTTCTTGTGTCCAAAGAGTGTCTTCAAATTGTTATTTCCCAGGCTGACTTCAAAGGTCTAATAGAAAGGTATGATGGCTGTTCAGAGAAAGGTTGTTGTTTGCCCCTGATGATTACCCGACCACGTGATATTTTCAAAGGGGAGAGACCTGGACTTGAAGGATTGGATTAGAAGTAATTGTAAGACCTCAAGTTTCTCAAAACCTCGTGTGGATCAGATTTATTTTTATATTTAACAGAATCGTTCGAGTGGAATCAATGCAAATGAATATTTCTAGGGATCTTAAACGAATGAAAGTTTAAGTTGAGTTTTTCTTGGCTCTGCAAAAGCACTTGCTTTGGAATTGCATCCAACTAGGTTATTTATAATGATTATTATTCTAAGCGAATGAATGCGAGAATATCAAAAGGATACAGCCTAATTAGCATCAATCCAACTGTGAAGAACATGAAAACCACCTCAGATGCTACGCACCCACAGTTAGTAAACTTATTAACATTATTATACCGCACACAAATTAAGTTTACAATGTTTTATACGCTTTAGGAGTACCGGAAAAATCTCATTACATAATAAACTCATTGGCACTGATGTACGGTCCCCAGAAGCGGCTGAACAATTCATTCAAGCTCCCATCACGCGTTGTCCGCGTTACATTATCTCTACGTGATTCACTCTCCCTTAGCAACCAGACTTCATAATTAAGGACATCTTTCAAACGGAAAAAACAACTCAATATACTTAGTGGCCAAGCTGGCGTATACCCACTTCTACATTTCTAGATTCTCATACTAAGATTGCAAGAAGGGTGGCATTCATGATCGGCAAGTCCGTCCCCTTCGGATTGTGACTATAAGCAACGTAACTTATCAGTTTTCTAACGGCAACATCGATAATTAGACCCATTACGTGGCTTCTACCAAGGCACAGGACAAATAATTAATTTGGGGGAGGGAGAGGGAGTAGCTCAGAGAAAGAATACAAAGTGGTGAATTTAAAATCTCTTCCGTCAAACAGTTTTTGCTGAAAACTTCAGATGTCTATTACTGACTCAGATCCCGTAAAATATTATAGGTTTTGTGTACTGGTAGACAATCACTTCAATTTATGTGAGGCGATGCGGGATTGTTGTATGGCAAAATTATCAAGCACGCTACGCACAACATCAGCAAACTTTTTTGAATAATTGATTTAACTTAAGTTGCCGCTAGTATAACGGCCCTTTCGATGATCATACTATGAACCCGCAGCCATTTTCAACACCTCCAGCACTTGCTCTTTACTAGTCAATGGTACAGCATTTGTGGGTAACCACCTGTCCTTCAAACAATTATCCGCCAGTGCATCCAACTTTTCCCTCCCCACGCCCACGTCTTTCAGAGTCGTCGGCATACCAAGCTCGCTCACTATCGCACCTACCACATCGCCAGCATCGGAAGTTTCTTCCTTTAATCCTCTCCTTTCGAGTACATCTCTGACGGTCGCCTCCCCCCACAAAACCTTCAGCACTTTTCTCTGGCCTTCAACCACACGCTCGTTCTTGCTACCATGCTTCGCATTATATTTTAACACAGGTGGTAACATAATACAGCTCGTCTCACCATGGCCAACACCAAGTGGGCCCAATTGATGTCCGATTCCATGGCTCCCACCCATTGGGATTCCTCTGCTAAGTGCTTTCATTGCTTCTACTACTCCCCAGATTTCCTTCAATCTCGCCTCCTCATCTGCCGGATCTTCCTTGGTGATCAACAAATTCGGCACAAGCAATCTCAGCCCACTGGAAAACTCCTCGTCGCTTTCAGCGCAAACATTCTTATCAAGTGAGCATAGTCCTTCGACACAATGATCTACGGCTCGAAGTCCTGTGCTAAGCCAAATATGTTGAGGAGTCGAGACACATAGAAATGGAGACAGGATAACAAGAGATGCCCCCATCGATGTGTGACTGAAGGATAATTTTTGATGCGTTAAAGTATTGGTTGCACCAGCAAAAGGAGAGTATTCCCCTCCGGAAAGGGACGTTGGGATGTTTATTATGGGGACCTCACATGGCTTTAGATTCGGTGTCTTGGCTTCTGCTGAGAGGGAGTAGAGTTCATCGCGGGTAGATACATCGTTTGCCAACGCCTGATTACATGTTAGATATTGGGCATCGACTTCCTTAAAGATGTTGGGATCAAAATCAGGGGGAATCTTTCTTGAACATCACAATGGGCTAGTACTAACTCTCCCAGTCTTTGCGGGGTTGTGGGGATAATAACATACAAACGAAATGACCTTTGCTCCATCAGTAAGTGATCCAGCACCAAGTGTAACAATGATATCTGCTTCTTTCTCTCGCATATCATGTACGATCTCCAGAATATCATCCAATGGTGTATGCGGCTTGATCCCATACCGCACGCCGACAACCAGATCACCAAGACGTTCCTGTAGCAAGGTGAAATTGGATGTTTTGCTAATGGAGCTCGATACAATTATGTAGACCTTTGAGGCATGGAAAGTGTTTTTGATATGATGGAAACATGCTTCAGGAAATGGGATGCCGGTTGAGATGTGGGGCTTGGTTTTTGGAGGAAATGCCGGGATATAGGTCTCGTTGGGGGCTGCCATTTGATTTGGTTAAACTTTTTAGATGTGTGTAGTATAAAAATAAAGATATATCTCTGAGACTATAATCTGGAGAATTGAATGGCGATAATCATTTTATTGCGGTTTGTAGTAGAAGGCTCTGTGGATGCAAAAGATATACGACGTTAATAATGATCGATTGATTATTAATCAGACATCTCAACTGCCACTAAACTGCTGACCCCGGGAAAAATCTCAACGACAACTTCTCTTACGGATTATCATATCCTTCTAGCTCTTATGCAGCGATTGAATTTTAGGAAAGTTGATATTCGATAAAGAATTGTATTCCAAGTACTTAACCGTGAGCAGTAGGTGATTGTTGTATTTTCACGAGTTCTCTCCAAAATCACTAAGCTCTGGAACTCCATGACCTTCGACATAACCATATACAGTGACTTGGATGCTCTTCTCCTTTGGGAACCATGAGTTAACCTAAGAGATAATTCAAAGCTCGAAAAGTCTGGTGGCTGTTCTGAGCATATGCACGCACTGTACTGCTTATCACAGCCTGTGCCTTACCAGTCTACGGCGCGAAATGCGATGGCCGCTGGTGCCTTCAAACGACCCGTTTAGGAGTCTATGAAAGTTATTTTATCGCAAATATATCTAGCAATCCCCAAGGAAAGTTGATCATAAGCCCACTTAGGCGGGTGAAAATTCGGGTATTGCACCGGCTATGCCAATCTCCTACAATTTGAAGGTAGCGGCACATATCTTTACTTCGCCAGTCGGACGACAATGGGTTGCAAGTATTATTATTGACTATCCAGAAGCCCATTTACAATACCGATGTTTGTTTAAGTATGTTCTAAGCCTTATCTATAGGGCGGGGAATATCCAGCACTGCATGTTTTGTTGCACATCTGTACCGGGATGTACGGACTAGCAAAAAGCTAGATCCTTTAGCCATATTCTGTTGCACATCTGTCTCTGATTATGATGCTATCCAAGGGCTAGTGTTCTCACTGATATTTTGTTGCACGTCTTTTCCAGGATGTGTGGATTAGGAAAAAGCTAAAATTCTTCTTCTATGTTCTGTTGCACGTCTGTCTTTGGAGATCGCCAAGGGCTATTGCTTCCTATTGATATTCTGCTAGATATCTCTGTACTGGGATTTATGTCTTAATAGGAGTCTAAGATTCTTTAACCATACTATGTTGCACTTCTGTACCAGGATATGCATAGGACACAAAGGCTACTCATGTTATGTTGCGTATCTGTACCAGGATATGCATAGAGCCCAAAAGCTAATATTTTCTACTCATGTTCTGTTGCATATCTGTACTGGGATGCACTGACAGTCCGAGGGATAGTGTCTCTCACGATATCATGTTGCACTTCTATACTGGGATATTCACATAGCCCAAAAGCTAGTGTCTCCTACTCATGCTGCGTTCCATATGCATACTGGGATTTGCATTTCTTCAAGGAATTAAGCTCCCGAGTCATGTTCTGTTACAAATCTTTTCTTGTTCTACACATCCTGAGATTTTACAGTTGACCCAGCAACAATCCGATGCGGCCTTGATCATGGAGATCTGTTCTTGAGTCCATTCCTTGCCAGAGGCTTCTACCCCTGTGATTCTTCTTGGCATTTTGACATCAGTATGCTTGCACATCTTTATGGGTGTGTGAATATACAGTTATTCTACCTCTGGACATGCTACTAAAGTTCACGATACGGATGATCGGAGGCGCTGTTCCAATACATAGTAACTAACTAGCGTCCCCACTCGCCACTGTCAAACACAAGACTAACCAACGATATTTCCATTGCTGGAGGAACGTCTTAAATCTCCTCCGGCGTTGTAGATGAATTTTGATCCCAGAAGCAGTAGTGTATGCTTGACATCCAATCTGTAACGCCAGCAACGCTCACGTTAAAGCCTGAGATAATCGATACCATATTTGGAGGTAGTGTGTATTGCTTTACGATGTGAAGCGGGGAATCGATGGCACCATCTTCGATGTAGATATACCTATTTTTTGACTACCATCCGCCGTAAGATCATCATTCGAACCGTGGCCTTAATTTTCCCGCTCTTAGTGTGGCGAAAAGGAAGTTCGAGTACCTTACTCGAAAATTTCAAATTTGGATGGCTGAAGGGCCATAAAGCGCACGGTTTGACCCATCTACAAGTGACCTGGAGCTAAAGATGTCCCGCATAGAGTTTGGAATTGTACATTGTTGATGCAAGGAAGAAATCAAAAGGCCACTGTTTACTTTCCTGAAGCTCTAATTTAGGATGAGGAGGCTAGCTCTTTATTAAACTTTCGATTGCATTGATGATGTTGATGCCTACGAAACCTCCAAAACTTACAGTTAGTTAATAAGGCTAAGATTCACAGCATTACAAAAGCAGTCACACTTCTTTAGTGGAAAATCGCATAGAGAAGTGTGGATCGTAAAGTGGAAAGAAAGAAACAATGAAAGTGCCGCGCGAACGAAATTTCGGCGCTAGAACAAGCCAAAATCTGTTTAGTAGAGGTAGCTCAATTTGGGAAGTTAACGCCATTATTGAAGGAGGCTTAGTCAACTTATTGTACGTAGTACTTAGTACATAGTACCGATTAGGCCTTTGAAAAATATTTGATATGGGGTAACAATGCGCTACCGAGAAAAGAAAGGAGAGTCATGCTAAGCTCTCTAGTTGCTCGCAAGCGATTAGGGCCCAGAAACCTCCGATTGTCGAAATACGTTGGCTTCTACTACACTCTCCCTACTATGCCTCCTCTGGATTAGTTCTCAATTTAAGACGGTGAGTTAACGTTCTTTTTGTTTGTTGATGCCTTGTTATTTTGAAAATTTGAAGTTACGCTCTTCCTACTATGCCTCCTCTAGATTAATTCTCCATTTAAAATACTGAGTCAACATTGTTTTGCCTCTTTCAACCGTATTTGATTCAACTTCCTTTAGTGTCTTTAGAGCTTGTTTAGATTTAGTCGTAAAACCCGTATGTTCTCTCTGCTTTCTGCTGTTCAGTTCCCTATCTCTTATATTCTTCACATTCTATACATAACAGACAATTTTAGAAGCAATACATTTGAAATTGCTTCTATCTATCTACCTTTACATCGCCTTTAGCTATTCGATATTATTCAATAATTTCTCTTTGATGATATATTCATTTCCGTAAGTTTCCATAATTATCCGGTTTCATCCACCCATAGTTAGTTGCTCCTCTCTTAAATCCCTGAGCACTTGAATTCGACACTGAGTCGAGGCTATATTTCAATACGTACCCAATTCAAGAAGAATTCATCCGAAGCAAGATTTTTTCTATAGCAGTTGAGGTTGCATCCAATAACAAAGATTTCAAGACAGCTAGACACATACTATCATATCTAAAATGTCGTCTTCAAACCTTTCCGGACTTTGCTTGCAAAAGCAAAACCAACAAAACGGTAAATATGATGTTGAAGTGGAGGATACGATTATATCACCACTTGTGGAGGGCAGCTTGTGAGTCACCCATCGATACTTTCACTCGCAACTCACCCCCCTGACTTGTTTCTCTTGTGTGACAGGCTTGACTAACCCTACATAGCGACGTATCCGGCGCCTTCAAGGATGTCCCAGCCGAAATCACCGATATTATCATGGCCAAACTCGATCCCATCTCCCAACTCTGCTTCTCGCTGACCGGGTTCCGCTTCCGACAAGTTTTCAGGGGCCTCAGAGCTTTCGATCAATATCTGCTGGGTAATCGCGGTCGCTGCAATCACGCTCTTGGGTGCTACTCTGCACGCCTTTCCGTGCCTCTGAGCATTCAAGTGTCCAAATGCGAAGAGTTCATCTACGATCTGGACTCGGGATGTTCTGCCACCATGCCACTTGACTATAACTCAGTGGAGTGGGGTCCCACCCTCGCAGACTACTTGTGGGACGAGCCATTTTTCTGGAGCGGTGGTGCAAAATGGTGCCACGGATGCTACAGAATCTTGCCGCCCACAAGTTGGGATCAGTGTGATTTTGAGAAGGACTTGTGGGACCACGTTGAGAACCCATCCGTGTGGAAAGAGGAGCCTCACAAATTGATCACCAATCTCCTTGCCTGCGCCCTCATCCGCGGAGTTGAAAGAGGCAGCCAGGATTACGCTACAGTCAGTAATCCTGCAGGGTTCCTTCAACAGATCCTGGAGGTTGATGAGGCGACCGTATATCAGTCTCGAGAAAATCAAATCGATCATAGTCTCTGCACAAAGTGCAGAATCAAGAGTATTGTTACTGATAACGGTAGGAGACAAGAGGCGTGGACTGAGGAGAACCAGGACCCTGAGGCCCTTGGGAAAGAGGCGGATGGAGTCGCGATGAACGGGGTACGAAGGCTGAACTATGAATCGCATGTATGTGCGGATTTGTTGAGCCTTGGTCAACCCCATGGCTGGATGTATTTTGTGCTGTGGAAAGATGTTTTGCGGGAATGTGGGCTTTTCGTAAAGGAGTATGAGAGGGTAGAGCTGCCGTGTCGGAGAAGTCGGTCCACGAAAACTCTCGATGATCAGGATCTGGAGCTTGCGTGGGGTTCCGGCTGGGCAGAGATACTCGGTGATGACTGAGCGGATATAATCGGGGCGGACATATTCGGTTTCCTCGATTTCTCGGATATGTAATCGGGCGGTTGACAACTATTTTATTTAGTTGGAGAAAAGCCACGAATAAAGCTCGTGTACTCCTCATATTTGTTTACGATAAGGAAGGAAGGAATGATGGAAGCATACACCCCTAGCGTAGATATATTTTTAGCATGCATCTCCCACATTAATGTACATAAATAATTCGTCCATGAGCTCTCAGAGTTTCTTTTAACCACATATATCATTAACAAACCATTTCCATATTGTTTTCAGTGCAAACACATGAATGATGATTACAACGGAATAAATACATTGTACACCATGAAAAAATAAGCAAGCGCTGCATCAACTACAGGAAAACAATGCGGGATTTATAGCCGCCGAGCTATCAATAAGCGACTGAAGATTTGCTTCTTCATTTGCTTCTTCATTCGCTAATTGAACACCAACCTGACGAAGAACCTGTTGAAGGAAAAGAAGAAGAGGAAGATGCCGAGCGTGAACACCATCACCATCATCGTCAACCGGGAACATTATAGGGAATTGTCTGAGCGAATACCAAAGGCTCGGGCTCGGGACAATAAGTACAATATGAATGGATATTTTTCATAGAGTAGAGCTGAACTTACTGCTTCCATACCCAGATATTCTTCATCCAGAAGACTTTCATTCCACTGGGAATCTACCAGAAAACAGGAAAAGAAAAACCGAGAAAGAAAATAAAGAAAGAAAGGAAAGAAGTGTCACACGTCTGAACTCATGAAAGCTGATCGCATTGCATAATGATGCTATCTATATACCAATTCCCCCGCAAAAATCCTCATTAATTATTCCCCTCGCTCGCTTATTATCCAAAGCAATTAATCATAGAATAATCAATCAAATAATCAACCAACCATTCAATCATAGGCTCCTCATCCTCATTAATTTCCACCATACCAAATCATACTGAACATCCCATCCTCAACTCTCCCTACATTACCTCCTTCCCAATCTCTATCCCTATTCCCTCCCAGCTTTCCACCCCCACCTACAAAAACCCCACCACTACCATCCCAACACCCCCAAGAACACCCACCATTCCACTAACTCCCCTCTCCCTCGCCCCACTACTCTTATCATTACTCTTATCATTACTCTCCGCACCCGTCGCACTAGCCGTCTTACTTCCATTCCCCGCTATCGTACTCGCTCTCGCTGCTGTACCCGTCGCACCTGCACCCGTACCTGCACCTGCACCTGTAGCTCCACCCGTCGCAGTAGCAGTAGTAGATGTAGGCCAATCTCTCGAGATGGCTGATGAGGAAGTGGATGCATAGATTGAGGCATCATTGCAGTAGGTTTGTTTATTGGATAGGGCGCCTGCGTAGCCCGTGTCATTGGGACATTGGTTGTAGCATCTGAGAAAGGGGGGTTTAGTACATTGCGTGGGGAGCTTGATGGTAGGGAAGAAGGTGAAAGCCAGGAGAGAGTGAGTGGAAAGGAATAAAGGGAAAAGTAGAGAGACAAGAGAGGTCATACGTCAAAACCGCATCCCAGCTCGTGCACAAACAAGAATAATCAGTAGATTGACACGCCTGAGCAATGGCCGTAGTAGAACTCAAACAAGCCTCTAGAACATTTTGTCCGAGACAGGTACTGGAAGCACTACCTGTAGGGACAATAGGTGGTGCTGCAGCTGTTGTTTGAGCGGTGGTATAGGAAACTAGGACTGCGAGGGGAAGAAGAGCTTTTCCAATTGAGAAATGCATTTTGAGGTTGAGATTGAATTTGTCCAGCGTATGGTATTGTGGGAATATGAATGAATGCAAAGAACTTGCAGATAAAAGAGATGTACGAGTAAGTACTCCTAGGTAGGTACTGTGCGAGAATGAAATGATGCAGTATATCCGCGTGCGTTGTTTGTATAACTTCACAAACCCAACCGGAACCGATTCAATCAATGATATAATTATAGAAATATCCCCAACATAAAAATCTCAATATCAAAAGAATAAAAGCAGAGATCTAAACAAAAGAAATTTCAACAAACGCGCATAACATCTAAAATATATATATTGACCTCCTTTCTCCTCCTCCGTCCAACAGCCACCAAATATGTTCGTTTCCCCAGCAAGCCAGCAAGCCAAGCCATTCCATCCCATTACAATCAAATCAATAACAATACACACCAAGCCCACGGTAAAAAATTCTCCGGACAACCAATTCAATATATCGCATACATACATATAGCCATCCCTCATTCAATCTCTATGAGTAAGTGAACCCAAAAGTTAATTAGCTAGCAGCCCTCACCTGTGACGCACGCCACCTATAAGGTTATAACGCATGAAATTATTCATTACAAACGTCAACTCCACCCTTCGTATATGTATCAACATCCAGATATGTTAGAGATACCGAGTAGAAATATGCATGGCAAACTTGAAATTTCAAACTTGAAACTTCAAACTTCAAACTTCGGACGTTGTGCGAGGTGAAAAATATAGTTGCTCGGCGAACGTGATTTGTTATTCCGAATTGTTGGCGTGTAGGTAGAGTAGATACATACAAGGGAACATAGTGACTAAACGAACCCTTTTTTCGGAGGGAGTTAATTATACATATGTTTTTTTGGGAGGGGGAGATTGGATAAATATAGAAATATTCATACGGGTATACTAGGAGAGGTATCTATTTATAAAGAGAAAAAGAAAAAGAAAAAGAAAAAGAAAGAAGAAAAGGAAAAAAAGAAAAGATATATAAAATTACCCGAAATCAATACAATATACATATATATGTAAGATTTTACTCTTCAAATACTAATCTATCTCCGAACCTCCGCTCCCTTATCAACCATAATCATTCCAAACAGGAAACACCTTCGAAACTTACTACCTACCTTACCAACCTACTCAGAATAGCTACTCGTGAATCATGATCAAGAATGAATTGGATTAATGATACTAAGTATACCCCCATTATATATACCTCGTATTTCTATTCTCCAGCATTGGCAACCTACCTGCCATACAGATACCTCGACCGAAAACAAGTAAATTTCATTCAGTACGCTTGGAGTTGGCACATCAAAAAACCATCGGGGGCAATTCATCACCATACAGATTGATTCTTCTTTCTGATGTCGCTGCGTTCTAGTGCACTACTCTGAGCTGGATTTGTTTTCTTTCGATTATTGTATCGATCGTTACAATGCATTTCCTAATGAGACTCGAGCCTTGAAACCCGCCATTTATTCCGAATAATTCATCCCTCCAAATCCGTTCCAGGTAATTTAAAAGTTGAGAAACCTGGACCTCCCTCAGCTTGTATAGAAAAACAACACCACGTGGAACCAATGAAATCCCTCCAAAACACAATTCACTCCTGTCCGAATCCCATCGTCTCTTCTACTGCCATCGTCAATTTCGTTTGCAACTGCTCGAGATTTTTGTAAGGTGGAAGATCCAATCGGTTGAAACTAGATAGTGTGATTAGTACATGTAAAAGTAAAGGTATTAATGAATGGCTTACCATGTGTGAGATTTTGGTAAATTATTGGGCTCTCCTTGCTTTTCAATTGTGAATCGTCTCGGCCCATCACTACCCTGAAGATCTTTGAATCCGTTGACCGGAATACGAGATGTACCAGTAGCAAATTGAAGAAGACGGGATTTCTGTTCTCCATCCCAGCTTCGAATTGTTTGCCAGAAAAACTTAATGACCTCGTCGGATTCCGTATATCCTCTGTAATCTGTGTGCTTCTTCCAGTCATCAACATCAATTTCCGCAATACCACCAATCAATAACTCAAGTTCTCGTTCATCAAAAACATTAACAAGTTCGGCCGGGATTAGCTCGTGGAAACCATTAATGAAAGCTTGGAATTGCTCATCAATTCGCTTCTGAATCCTCCATTTTACCATCAAATCAACATACTCCTTTTTATTTTCATCTGTGACTTCAATATCTCTTCCACCCGGTTTAAGATCTTCGACATTTGTAACACCAAATCGCTCATCTTCTGTGGAAAACGTCTGGTCTAAAACACCTTCAATTGGATTATCCAACATCCATTGAAGACTTCGATGGAAATCGGCATCAACACCCTCCATATCTTGAAGGGAGACTGCCTTACTAAGCATCATTTTATACAGGGCGCCAATGAAAAATGCATCCAAGAATCGACGATGGAAGATTGCCAAACCGACCACTCTACCAATAAATTTGAAGTAGTTGAGATGTTCCGGGTTAATGCCGGAGTGAGGGTTGATTTGAAGAGTATAGTTGTCGTGAGCAGAGTATTCGAATAAGCAATAGAAAGGGTTGAACATTTCGTGGGAAAGGAGGAAAAAGAATTCTCTCGATAATCCACCGTAATCGAGACCATCTTCTCCATCAAATTTGATCATGAGACGTTTCTTCAAATCGGTGGCAGATTGACGCATAATTTCAGCGTAAGAGTCCTCGAAAATATGTGATCTTCGAATCTTGACATGACATTGACCGGAGAGAATGCGTAACGCGGGTTGGGAACGGAAGTAAATTAGTTTCCTTCTGAAATCACGTTTGTATTGCGGTACATTCTGATCCAGCGAAGATGGTAGTCGAGGATCGTCCCATGTAGTGGTCTTGGTATTGTGGTCCACAAAGTAGACCCTTGCAGTGTTGGTTAGTCTCATTTCCCAACCACTTGGTAGAGGACCAAGTTGTGAAACTGGTTGTTGCTGGATGGTGTTATTGGCATTTTGACCACCATACATGCGGATGTATTGTTGACGTCGAGGATCCACCCAAGTCGTAGTTCGTGTGTTGTGATCCACGAAATAAGGACGGCCCTCTGGAGTATGTCTCTGTTCCCAAAGCGGTGGAAGCTCTCCTGTTCCTGCAGTTGTAGCACCAGTAGCCATCATCGTAGTCGCAGTTGCAGTGTTAGTGCCATTAGCTTGTTGCTGAGCTAAGTTTGGTGAATTAGCACCGGTGCGGTCTTCAGGTAAAGTACGATTTTGATGTCTTTGACGCTCCACCTGAGTGTTAGCATTTCTCTCGTCCTGTCTTGTCTCCGTCGTCCCTGATGCAGATGGTCGATTCCAACTTGTAGATCTTGTGTTGTGGTCAACATAATAAGTTCGTCCCAAGTTATCTTCGCGCCTTTCCCATCCAGCTGGCAATCTACCCTGAGCATCTTCAAAAGAGCTTAACCCATTTCGATGACCTGCCCCTCCACTGGTCGTAGGAGCGTTGCTTCCGCCGCTGCCAGCAGCGGGTGCATGACCTGGTGTCGGTCCACTGGATAGGACCCCATTAGCCATAACGACTCCCTGTGGCTGGGGGGTATGGGAAGCAGGCGAAGATGTAGGGTTCGAGAAACCAGAAATGGAGCCGGTTGGAGTGTGTGCTGAAGGTCGATTGCTTGAAGTTGAATGGCCGTTGGTGGGTGGGGCGAGGCTACCTCCTCTTGGAGGGGTATCTAAATTCGTAGAAAGATTTATAATAAGTTTTCCGTGTACCACAAGATTATCTGTCGACTTCTTCAGGTCTCGGGTGAGCATTTCTGTGTGATTCCACTGTAAGCGTTTGAACGTGAATGGAAATAAACAGCAGCATCATGACTCACGATCTTGAGGCGATGAAAAATCGACGACATCTCCAACGCGAACATTGATTACTCCCAAAAAACCTTGGTCCTTCTTCTTGAACTTCTTCTGATCAAATATCTGCACGGCCAATATACTATCTTCGTTCGCACGCCTAAATTCAGATTAGTCCAATTTCTTTCCTATAGAGAACGTTTTTATATTCACAAGTCGAAGATTTCGTTCCAGTATGGGTTAAGAGTCCTTTTGATGACGGAGGTCGTCTTGGTCTGCTCGCCACTCAATGTCGCAACTGCAAAAGGGTCCGGAAATCCTATGACACACGATTAGAAAGGTTGTCTTCCGCAGGGAATTGTTATTCGTACTAAAGACATCACGCTTGTATAAACCATCAGCAGCAATTACTATTGATGATTAGTATAATTACTGATACTCGATTCTCAAGTTTAAGCCTACTAGTTAATCGCAGATTGGGCTGCCTATAGATGTGTCAGTTGTGTTTCTTTTCCTGTATGACCGAGTTTCAAAACATACGATGGAAGATTTGAGTCCACTCTGCTATTGTTGGCCATCGTGAAGGTTCGCCAGATATGGCGGCGTTGTGTATTGGGACGTCAATGATAGATAATGGTAGAAAAGTAGCGCAGAACACCTTATAAGTTCCTGGGGTTTCAAGGTTGGCCGTGGGTGGAATCTTTGCGCTTCCGTTTGATTTGGGGCTGTGTTAAGTAGAGCTGCAGAAGCCCCCTTACACCAAACTGCGAATCTTACAGTTTCTGGGTGATCGTTATCGATTCAAGAATTCGTGAGGCATGAAGGCATGATAATGAAAATGATATTCGTAAAGGGGGGTTCAGTCTCATGCTTTAGAAGAGGAATGGAGTGCTGGTAAACCAAAATGTCAAGGCGGCACAGAATGTCCCCGCTAATGATGATTGAGCCCGATTTGTAAGGCTTTAATCGGCAATTTTCTATTTTTACAACTCACGTCATACGCCGAGAACATTTTCATAAACTAAATGGTGTTGTTGATTAAATTATATCATGGAAAATGGCATATACAAAGTCCAATGGATTCATGGGGTTGTGAAAATGCATCAGAGTAAAATTGGGTCGGATTCCTACCAGAATGTGAATCCGTGACTTGATTGCGTACAATGAGCTAAAGTAATTTGAGTGGGTAGCCTTCGTTTTGAGATCATAAATCGATCTTTCATATCGGGGAAAGGAGAGTGAGAGGTGATTTATCTAGGGAACTGAAAATCATGGCAAGTATTGCAGCAGGCCACGCAGGAAATGGAAGTACATCTTGGTCCACTAGCGATCAACGATCATCAGTTGTGCTATCATATTCATAATACACCCTTGAATTCTACTATTGGAGAATTATAGTTGAGGATCATAGTGATAATCCAGGAAATCCAAATGGAGAATCCAAAGAAGATCATATGCTCAAGATAAACGCCGTGGTATTCTCGTGAATGAATGCCTTTTTGAATAAATCCTTGAAAGTCCAGAAACAAATCTCCCCAAATTCGCGTATTTGGTGCCATCATCTTCAGCAACCCTCCCCATCTCATCATATGCTAGAGTAAAGACGACTCGGGCCAAAATTTCACATCCTTAGTATGGTGTGAAACCTCTACCACGATTGCCTCTGTAACCTCCACGGTATCCTCCACGAGGAGAAAAACCGCCACCACGACCGCCACCAAAGAAGCCACCACGACCTCTACCACCTCCTCGACCACCACGGCCACGCTGCATTCCAGGGACGTTAGTACGCTTGGGGACAACCTGTATTATAATGAGCTTGAATTCCTGGCAAATGTGTAGAAGAAAAAATAGGACTTGCCTTAAGGTTGCGACCCTTGAAGACACTCTCATTGAGCACCAAAGCTTGTGCAACAAGACTTGGTTCAACAAACTCAACATACGCATACCTGCATAAACCTAGATTAGCATCCCTCTCTTGCCAGGCAGCGTTGATTACAATGACACTCGACACAATCCGTCAAGGTATTAAGGAGCCAAATTTCGTAGAACGCACCCCTTGGGATGACCAGTGAACTTGTCAAGCAAGATTGTTACACGGTTAATAGATCCACAACTCTGGAAGTGAGCTTGAATATCTTCTGGCGAGGCCGAGTAATCGACATTTCCAACGAAGATACTGCGGCTATCAATGTCTTCCTTATCTTCTCTGAGATCAGTGCTCTGTTGATCAAGGGTTGCCTGCATTTCTCTAAGCTTGGCTGCTTCCTCCTCCATCTCTGCGACTCGACGCTTCATGGCCGAAATCTCTTCCTAAGGCAAATGTCAATTGTTTGTTCCCGGTGCAAGATCTTGCACCTTTCCAACCTACCTCATCATTATTATCATCCTCACCCGCCATAACCTGGTCTTGAAGCTTTGGATCGTTGTCTGCCATGATGTATTTATTTGTAATTGTATTGTTGCAGATGTAAAATATTGCGAAGTAATTGAATAGGTTGATGTTTGCGTAAGATCAAAGGGAGACTGTTGATGAAAAAAATTGAAGATTGCGATTTCTGGAAGAAAACTTTATTAGCCAAAAAATTCCCCCCCNCCCAAAAAACTGTAGGCTAGCCTTTGTAGATTGTGCAATCTAATCACGGATAGGATTGGAAAGTGAATTGATCTGTTAGTATGATATTGTAGGGATTCATCTCAATCCATTGTCGGGCAATTCTCAAATGTTGCAGAGGGAGTAGTATCATGAAAGATTGAGCTGTGTAAAAGAATGGACGAGTATTGAAAAAAAAAACCTTATAGAAGCACTCACCTAGATTGTTGATTGAATGGCCAAAGGCTATAGAATGCAAAAAGGTATGGATGGAAAAATAGATTTGTTGATATTGAGGTTATTCAGAAGTTGAATCACAAGCATCCATCCGTACGGGACTCTTTATTACACAAGGCTACCAAACACATGCATGGGTGGCTACAGCTCGGTTGCTGCCGTCTTTGTTACGCTTAGATAGTTCGGCTATGTGAATAACGCTATTGTGAATACATTAAGGCTTACGCTAACAACCGTCTGCTAGATACGATAATGGACTAGGTCGATAAGTCATGCCAAGATCCAAACTAGTCTCTGATGTATGGAGGAGTTAGGTCCTAGGTACGGAGTACTTGGATTGAACATTTACTTCTAGCAAGTTGTAGTAATATCACGTTTCAAAGAATATCAATGAAATCAATGTTCTTTGCTGTATTATCATTCCCCTACCCAACTAACGGTCCCTTTCTACTCACGGTTCCTACTCACAGTCCCTACTCACAGTCCCTACTCACAGTCCCTACTCAAAATCCACTAACCCGCCAAAAGCCTGCTGCAGCTGTTGGAGCTTTCTACTATGGGTACCTTACGATAAGAGCTGCGCATGTACCACAACCACACCGGTATCTCAGTCTTAAACTCTGCAAAAATCTCATCATTGTTCTATCTGGAGCTGTAGGTATATATATATATCATCTCGGGCTTGCAGATAACTTCTTTCAACACACCAGACTTCTCCATGCTTACGATAAGGGCTATTTGAATTCTACCCAGATACTTTCAAACAATTCAAATACCAGAGAATCACTACATTAGAAGCCGAGAGAATCCCCCTAAACTTGGAAGAAGCATCAATCAAACCCATCAATTATTGTCCAGCCTCATTGAAATGTCTCGACGCAACTCAGACATTTCTGAACATGCTCCTCTAATCCGCGCCTCATCTCAACCCATTTCTATAACCTCTGAGCTCCCCTATCACCACACTCCTCGTCTCTCCTTTTCTCGGAGACTGTCAAATGGCTATCGAAAGTCTCGAAGTTATGTGAGAAGTTTCTTATCTACTCGCGGTCAACATTACACTGTCCTTCTACTCGTCGCATGCGATTTAATTGGCATTTTCGCAGACATCATAATAAATCTCTATCAATGTGATAATGACAAGGAAGGCAAGACCGATCCAATCTGGAATGAAGTGAGAGTTGGGTTGGGAATCGCTGGATTGATATTCAGTTGTTTGTTCATGGTGGAATTGATTGCTAGCGTTTGGGCTTTTGGTTGGAGGTACGTATTCTCTACGATTTTCCACTGTTTGGATTTTGGGATATATACGGGAGGGGTGAAGAGTACTCCTTTGTGGATTTCGTTACCTAAGCTAACAATATATCATCAGCTATTTCCGTAGTAAATTTCACTGCTTTGATGCCACTGTGATTGTTGCGGGGTTCGTCGGTATGTACTAAATTCTATATCTCTTTCAAATTCATTGCACCATACATCCCTATTCCACATTCCACCTCACCCCGCCCCAAACTAAACCCCTTTTCATATAGTCGATGTATTACTTCACGGTATTGTTGAAGAAATCGCCTCCCTTGTGATCATCCTCCGTCTCTGGCGTTTCTTCAAAGTTATCGAAGAGTTCAGCGTAGGCGCCCAGGAACAAATGGATGTACTCGAAGAAAGAATTGAACAGCTTGAGATGGAAAACAAACATTTGAAGAAAGAACTTGGAAAGAGAAATGATGGGGATGAGGATTTGGAGAATGGAGAAAGAACCAGATAATGGAGGAACATTTGAATGATAGAATGATGATGAGGTATAAATGGAGATGAGTGTATGTATTGAGTTGTAAGTATGTTTCTGAGCAGAGCATTCGCAGATTAGGAAGAGAGAGCTCTTCTTTTTTTTTCCTGCCTTGTTATATCCAAATCGATAGATCAGCTTTTCATAAATCATCTGACAGTGACTTCAGAATTCGAGTCAATTTCAACTTAGTGCTTGTTTCATTACTACCATCATTATCTTGAAATGATTCCTTCCGCACTTGTATAACTACAAGAACGATGAACAAAGAAAGGGGACGATCGTCGTTCAACGGGAAGTTTCAGAATTGTCAGACAATAATGCCACCGAGTTTAAAATCTTCTTCGGGTCAGTTAAATAAATGATCCTACCTATCATATACATCCGGGAAATGTCTTCCTGTCAAGAGAGATGCACGATACTACTCGAGTATGATATTTGATATTCAATTTGATATGTATTTCATCTACAAAAATTTAAGTTATTTTATATTATCAGAAAATATTTTTTGATAACATTTATACTAGTTACTATAGGATCCCTTAACATTATTTCATAGGATTCTGTATCTTAAAAAAAACCTATATAAGTTCTTCTTATGGTTACTCATGGTTACTGTATCTTTCGCTCAAACTGTGTGAACTGTGGAAACCGTAGAACTGTAAAGATGCAAAGATGTAAAGATGTAAAGATGCAAAGATGCAAAACTGCAAAACTGTAAAACTGTAAAACTGTAAAACTGTAATGTCGCTAAAGTATGGGTATGTAGATCTCAGATATGTTATGTACTCTCATATGTACCCCCCACACGCTAAATATACACTTTCACCATCTATATCCTAGCAGCTTTCATCGCATCCCACCCACTAAACCCCCACCGCAGCCCTCGCCTCTCTAATGATCCTCTCCAAATTCTCCCCTCCATCCTCTACTCTCACCGTCGTCGTTCGTTCAGGATGTCTCCCACACCTCCGCGGTTTACTCGGTTTACCCCTCCAACAACCATCCACGCCATCTCTACCCTCCCTCCCCTTTCCCCCGAAATTTCCTTTCATCCCACAATACTCTCTCTCTAGTGGTCCCTTTTCCATAAAATCTCGTATGTGCATCCATAGTTCACATCTGCCTTTTCCACAATGCCTACACATCTTCTCCGCCGATTTCGTGAATGCGTATTCGAGGTAATTGGGTCCCACGCGTCGGGTGTTGAGTGGTAGGGCGGTACCGTGGATGGCGCGGTAGATGAGATATGTATGACGGGATGTGAGTGCTAGGCATGTGGCATCGATAGGGTCTAGGTGTGAGAAAATTTCTAGTTTGAGTTCGTTTGGGAGGGTAGGAAGTGTGATTTTCTCTTCCTCTTTTATTTCTTCTTCTTTCTCTTCCTCTTTTATGTCTTCCGCTTTCTCTTTCTCTCTTATGTCTTCTTCTTTCTCTTCCTCTTTTATGTCTTCTTCCCCCTCCTCCATCTCTAGGGCTTGCGAGAGTGATTGAGATGCTTGGAGGAGATGTGAAGGCATATATATTGGTACGATACTTAATCTTCTAGTGATTTCCGGACTTGGAACGATGGAAAGTCGACGGGTGATCTCGGGAGTTACTTTGAATTTCCAATTGCTTTCTTGTTCTCCCATATCTCCATCTCCATCAACATCCTCTGAGTCTGAAGAGATAGCTGAACAATCTTCCGAATTCTCCGTATCGGTATTGGGCAAAGATATACAATCCGCTGATGCTGAAGCTGGAGAATACAGACCAAGACTGGTACCAGATGGAGGAGTAGCCATAGTGAATGGAGAAAAAGTCATGAGATTCCTTAGCATGGATTCTAGACCCAGACTAGAGGATGAAGGGTCCGAGCTTGTGGTCCCATCTGAAGATGAAGAAGTGTGGGGAGACATGGTGAAATTTTCCTTTTCAAAAGATGGGGTAATATAATAAATATACGGAGGGGGTGGTGAATTTCTCGTGGTTCTTTGATCAAGGGAATATGTGTTTTCCACACAAGTTTGTTCGACGACGTTGATAAATCTTGGCCAAAGATATATATCTTGATTCTATCTTGATATTGAAGAAGTTGGATGATTCAGAAGGCGGTGTTGTCTGGTGCTTGTGTCAGTAAACAATTCAGATTGTCCAAAGGTTGACTCACACTCTTACTACCTAGTTAAAAGGTAATATATATCTCGTGATTTCCGACTCTCGTGATTGCTGTGTTGTATCGTATTGTCCAAATACAAATACACAAATAAAACCTTCTTGTGTATGTACATATAATCGTAAGCGTGTATAAAATGATGTATGTGTAAAGTAAAGTTAAGGCCAAACCTTTCAAGCAGACATCACTCACCCCAATATATCCCCTCCATCCTTCTAATGGTAAGCACTCTAAAATCTAATCATTTCCATACCCGCCATCCCCGGAGTCTCCCATATTCAAACTGATCATGCTGTTCCGGAACACATTTCCCACTGCCACTGCCACCGCCAACCCAAAATCTACCAGGAGCAACCAGGACCCCGAATCATACATCATACCAACCAGCCAACCAGCCAACCAGCCACTGATCATCCATACGGGTATCCCTATCCCTACCTATCCCTTTCCCTATCCATCTGACGATGAAAACCCGGAGCTCCATAATCTATTCACCTCTCCAAAGTTTCCACCTTCTTCACCCAAGGGCCAAGTCCCAGATCCGACCCACATGATCGGACCAAAAGCGGATGGAAAACCCTTAATAGCGTAATAGATCCGGTGCTCACTCTTCGTCTAGAAGGGGAATCGTGGGATTTGTTCGTGAGGGACACGGGGGACATGACTCGATGCTTAGGTAATCAATCCTTAGATAAGGTCATGCCTTGATCATCAAGATGATGATCGCATTGCGAATTAGACTCCGGTTGTGAGAGGCAGAAAGATTAAAGATTTCCCGATTTTATTCGATTTTTATACAGGAATATCTATACCGGATCTGATTAATCAATTTGTTTTTATCCGGCATGAGCAAGAACTCCCCCTCACCGACACTTATCCGAGCCTCCTGACCATTCCCACCATCACCGGTATAATTCCCAACATGGCTGCTCAATGCTCACCAGTAATACAGAATAATCCCATCTTTATGCCTTTTTAAACATCACAAGTTTCCTTCGAAATGCTATTCTTACTTCTTATACATTATACATTATATCTATACCGCTATTTACTCCGCCATCTACTCCAATATACCAGTATCCATATTATCTAAAGTGGCACCCGGAGTTATACTGTATTCAGTACCAACTCAGCGTTTCTCATCGGTGTCAAACTAGAATGACTTTCTATCTCTTGTACGGAGTATTGTTATGCTCTGCAAACCTTGCGAAATCAGCGCATGCATTCATTATGAGGAGTGAGAAGACGTTGAACGATAGCCACTCAATCGATTCACATTAAATGCTTGCGTGGCTCAACCCACGGCATCAAATGAAACGGTAATAATGAAATGAATTGATTGCATGGCTTAAATGGCATAAATGCCAAAAAATCATCAAATATGTATCATTAAAACCCTTCTGCCAGTATTTTCTTCAGCCGACAGTTGATCGGATCCCATCACGCGATTGCGATTGAAGCGCCAGCGCAAAGAGTGCAAATCATGTACCCCATACCGCAAGCTCTCAATGCACCTCCATTCCTCCCCACACAAAATCTGTAATCATCCATCTATCGTCTGCTTCGATATATTGACCTTGCCATATATCCTCCCCTAGAATCGTCCCATCATACCACCTGCAACCCCCAACCCATCGCAATAAAAAAACCACAACCCTACAACGAAATCCAAATGACACTAATAACCACATCCAAACCCCTGGCCTCACCTCCCTCATACTTAAAACTCCACATCCCATCCGTCTTCTCATTCCAATAAGCTCCCGTCGCACTATGCATTCCTCTCCTTCCAACATGGGGTTTATTATCTGTGCTCTTCACTTCTCCCTTCGCATCACTGGTTGTTATGTTCGCATCATCTGTTTTTTCTTCTGTGGTGGCTGGGGGCGAGGCTTTAGATTTGTTGAGTGAGGAGGTGGGGACTAGATGTTGGATGATGGTGCTGTTGACTGCGTATTTGAAAGAGGGAGAACCGCCAGTTGAGGGAGTCGACTCGGAGATTAGGGATTTGAGGATTGAGTTCTGGTGAGAGAGAAGTGGTTAATGGCTGTATTTCTGCGAATTGGTTCTTTGGGAAAGGGAAGGTGGGAGACATACAATGATTGAAGTATTCCAAGATTCCGTCTTGTTATGCTCGTAGAACTCTGCACTTCCAAGTGCATTCTGACACGCCTATCATTTGATTCTCAGTACTCCATCCACCCATCCAGAGATATCACCAACAAAATCCACGTTGGTACTTATCTAACAAACTCACATCATTTGCGATTTGTCTCAATCTTGTGTATGAAATGGGCTAATTGGCATAGTTAGCAAAATCCTCTAAATCCTCTCCTTACAATCGCGACTCAACTTACAGGAGTGGCCATATTTGCTTTCTCTTTGGTATATGATGTAATAGTATGATGATCAAATAATTTGCGAACGCAGTCAGTCTCAATGCGGGTAGTTGAATCTTTCTGTTTATTATGAACGAGGCTTAATTCAGTCGATTCATAGGAGCAGACTACGGTAGCTATCCGTTTTACAATTCACGTGCAGTAGCTGTAACATCGTTGATTGGGTAACCATGGCTGAGCTATGGCTACAAGCATTGACCAATAATATTACATCGGGAGAAACGTGGTAGAGAAGTGGGGCGCGTTTTATTCCATTTTACTAGGTAGGTAGATGCAAATTATACGGAGTATGTAAGTAGAGTTTCTGAAATCCAAGGTTTCTTCATAGTTTCTTCATAAAATCACAACTTTCGAAATCGGTTGAATTTTTTCAATCACGAAGTTTCCTGCAAATCGAATAGGTGGTACGAAGAGCTAAAGAGTCCGAGTGAATCAACCTACCTACTTGTACGATCTTGTACGATACCATTAGAGCGGCTGTCCAAGACATTTGATCCTTATCGTCATACCTCACACGCATTCATTCGCAAAGACATCTCATTCAAGATGTCTAGCCAACCCCTTCTCCAAACTGCGCCTGGTTAGTTCCTCATCTCCTCATAACCGTCTCGCACAATAGCTTCATCTTAATACCCATCCCCTTGCGCCTTTGATTCTCATCCCCAACATCCCACCCAACCTGCATCCATCCATCTATTCATCCATGACCCTCAACCAGCCTCCCCTCCAACCCCCATCTCCATCCATCACCCCTAGCTAACTAACATTCCCCTCTTCACCAGGAAAACGCATTGCGCTTCCCACCCGCGTAGAACCCAAGGTATTCTTCGCCAACGAACGCACCTTTCTCTCCTGGCTAAACTTCACTGTGATCCTCGGCGCTCTCGCCATCGGCATGCTCAACTTTGGCGATCGGCCCGCCTTCATCTCCGCATCGATTTTCACCGTCATCTCTATGTTAACCATGGCATACGCGTTATATACGTATCATTGGCGCGCGAAGAGTATTAGGTTGAGGGGACAAGGAGGATTTGATGATCGGGTTGGTCCGACTGTGTTGGCGTTGGTTTTGTTGGTGGCCGTTGTGGTGAATTTTATCTTGAGGATTGTTTATGGGAAGGATAGGGAGTAGGGAAGATGTGATGGGGTTGAAATTTGAGGGGGTTGGGGGAGGAAGGGGT
>NGKH01000027.1:344303-362890 GCA_002162575.1 Sclerotinia glacialis
TAGTGAAACAATTTTTAGAATTAGGTGTTATTATTTGAACAAATAGGAGCAGAATATGGGTGGAAGGGAAAGGGATGGGATGCGATAGAGGGTGGAGAGCCAGGAATATTGAAAGTTGATAATGGGATGAGAGTGGAGGACATTTCTGCGCGAGGCAGAAGGGGGAATGTCGACATTGAGAAAAGAAACATAATCATAGTATTACGAAGTGAGCGGTATATTCAAAGCATGTATATTGGGCTCTTGAAGGGAAAACGGTGGTTAGTCATTGAGCTGAGAGCAAGCGTATTTAGATTGGGAAATTCAGGCGTAATCCATCACTGAACGGTGATAACTAGCTTAGCCAGCACAGCATACATATATGTATGTATATTTGAGTTTGAAATTAGAAAGCTGAGTGCATTGGTACATTGCTGATTGTATGAATCCTCTCTGAAATTGCTACCATCTTGCTACCCTTGAAAGCAAGTATTGGGTATTTCCATCTATGAATAATTTTCCTTCAGCCCGAAAACGCCATGTTCAGTTGTAATTCCGTTCCATCCATTCCATGGATCCATTCTCATAGCATAATACATCCATACTTCTTCCTTGACCATGCACTGAACTTGATCAGGTCGAAGCATTAGTTTGCTCTCTGTATATCATCAATTAGTAACTATTCCACGCCAAAAGAAGTCCAGATGATGTGGTTTTACATACCCATAAATCTTTTTCAAACTCTCGATCCTAACTCGAGACAGATAGAGACTTAGCGTAGCTACACCTCGAATCTTAGATCTTTCTTCAGCTTCAAGTGCTCGTTCAAAAGGTGTTTTCATGACTTCAAAAGCTTCTCCCTCGCCTTCGTCCTTCATCTCTGCATCTCCTTCCTCCTCTCCCTCTATATCGTTCTTCCCGATTTCTGTATAGTTCCTCGGAATAACAGTACGCAACTCTCCGATGACGTTATATTGAAACCATTTTGCGCCATTCTTTGCCAATTCCCGCTTCACTATCTCTGCAATGGAAATGAGTTTGCATGCAACAGGTGCTTTGGCAGATAAAAGCACGACGTGGGGTGTTGGATCAGAAAAGGAGAAGGTACTGAGGACAGAGAGAATACGAGAGGCTTTCTTTTGGATCTGCGAGGAGGAGAGGATGGACATCTGAGTTGTTTGATGGGTGCGAGTTAGATCGTGAGGAGCTGGGATTTGACACTGCGCTTGAAGGATGACGGGAGCTGTGGTGACAGGGACGCAGGAGGGAATGACATTTTGTATTTGAGCTTGAGGGGCGGAAGTCGTAGAGGGAGCTTGCTCACAGATTGTATGGGGAGTGGTAGTGGTAGGTTTTGATTTTTTGGAGGGGCGATCTTGATTTTGGAAGGTGGAGGGGAAATTTCCTTTGTCTTTGCAGGCGCTCTCTGCTTCTTCACGTTTGCGCTTTTGATTATCTCTGTGTTCTTTTCCGATGGGCCCTTTGCGTCCTGCCATCTTGGTTCGTGTCATTGTTTTTGTCGTCGGGATTGAGATATTGGGGTTTTGTGCTGTGCGGTCCTCCTGAAGTGAAGATGGAGGTGGAGGAAGTGTGGTAGGTTGAGGATAAAGCAAAAGGAGTGAATAGAAGAGATGTCGCTAATGGGATGAAAGTAAACAATAAAGAGTGTAAAGCAGATATTAGTTTGCTTTCGAGGGAAAGCTCTAGAAATAATATCATTTCAATATCTTTGGAGAAGTTAAGTTGAAGCATCAAGCAGCGTCGGATAATTTTTGGGCAGCGTTTGGAGAGAGCATCGGAGGTCGGAGATTGCTCACAGACCAATCAGAAGCCTAGATTTGAAGTGTCTAGAGAGCCTTCTCACGAGAATAAAATAATTCCATCATTCATACCATTTCATCAATTGTCGCATCCTGTTGTGTCCCTTGTCCCTTCATCTCTTCATCCATCTCTTCATCCCATCATTCCATCATCCCATCATCTTCATAGATATATAGAGTGCTGACAAGAATCTTCATACAGAAACCCAAAATACATCGGGTATCCCACAATGTTTGTCCTGCAGATGTTGTAGAATCGTCCTGCAAGGCTGGTCGAAATATCCCGAGTCGTCGGAATCGCAGTGACATTGTCCTGTCATGAAAAGGCGCATCATTTCTTCACACCGAGTACTACATGGATAAAGCTATCGATTAGTTGATTCTTCATATACACTGGGCGTGATGGGCGTTTTGCCAATATTAAATGATAAGCAAGCAACTTAACCTTCCCCTCATTATCGTGTGAGTGGGGGTTTTATCGCGGCACTGTCTCATCCATCAATAACTCTCGTTTCATATCCAGTCACGAAAACCGTTTGCGCCTGTTATCATGAGTTTGGGAAAAACATCAAAATCGTCTTTGATTTCCCTTCATTTCGTTTTTGGTTTAAGGCTACGCAGATGTCACTGTCGCAAGCCTTGTGCATATCTGCCGGTAAATGGTGTAGAGTATCAAAGCACGACGCAAGATGGCATTACGAAAGATTCCCCATGGGACCAAGAATGCGCAGCCTCCCGAGGAGGTTGATGTTCGATACACACCTAGTAATATCAAACAAGGGTAGTTGCCCAAGATAGTCTCAGATTGCAGCCGTTTGACTGGGCTTCGGGATTCTCCACGCCTCGTAAACCGTCAAGCCTAGGCGAGATATCAAGGAAAATTGGGATACGAAGATACGGAAAAGTGTGTGATCGTCTGTCGATTTGAGAAGCTTCTATGATATGGCCGCTGTGTTAGGCTTATCCATGCGGCCTTCTTGATGTCTATTCGGGATTGATGGGATCGTCAAAGTACATCCGTAGACTTACGCACGGTTGTTAATAAACTGATGCTAAATTGAGATAGTTTCTGGGGCAGCCTTCTGAAAAGCAATAATATCCTTGGCTTACCCTTTTAGCAAATGGTCGAGAACATTATGAGTCAGTTTTAGAATGGTGGAAAGTAACCTCAAGGCTCAAAGGAATCTAGGTTCAAGTACGTATGAAGTGTATACGCATCAAGAACATGGCGAGTAAGTGAATGATATGTATCTATATAGAAGAGTGGGAATCACGTTAACACCGCAACATACATCGCAAACACATCATACCTACAGTGGATTCTATCCTTCATTTATACAGATTTCACATGTGCCTTACCTCTACTTTCTCTCCCCTTTTTCCCATGTTTGATCTAGTTTTGGAATCATGCGATAACATGGATAAAATACTTCTTTGCCCATATATTTTCGTGGGTCTAACATCTTAAAATGGGTCATCCATAGAATAAAAGAAGAGAGAGAGAATAAAAGAGGATCCAATTATCCTTGAAGGGATTAGTCTTCAAATGGGAGGAACAGGGCTATTTATCTTATCATCCAATTATATTTCTCTGATTCTTTCATTCCAAGATATTCCAAGCAAATAATAAAGAAGTCACCTTAATTAATGTAAGCACATATTTTATTTATCCCAGACATTTTATCCTTGCCACCTGCATTCATTTCGCATAGAAATAGGATGCTTAAATTAAATCGTTCACGGGCATTACAGGTGGTAGTTGAGCAGTATTACTTTTTACGGGTCAGCCAACTGAAGTGAAGTTGGACAAGTGGATTGAATGAATGAAGATCCCACTGCCACACTCTTCTAACTTCACAGGGAAGTTCTATAGGCTTTTCTTGATTCCTTAATTTCTAAAGAATCACTGATTTCTTGACTTTTCTACTCTAAGCCACTGCCATTTGCATCATTTCACGCTATAAGCAAGCTCCTTTACGAAACTCCTTACAATCATCGAATCCTTCAACTCTGCAACCTCTTTTTATTTAACAAATTACAACAAATTCACAAATTCACAAATCAACAAATTAACAAATTAACAAATCTAACAAATCTACAAATCAACAAATCAACAAATCTACCACTTTACAAGCAACGTACCACTTCTATTAAATATTTACTCAATTTAACTCCGGATTTCCCACAAGACGTATCCTACCTAACAACTCAACGAAACGTTTTCATCATTCAAAATTCATAACGACTTTTTTACGAAATACTTTTGATAATTCACTCTTTCCTTGCCAACTTTTTATCTGTTACTTTACTCCAGTACTTAAATAACAGAAGCCAAAAAAACATTCGACTTTTTCGCCGCTTTGTTGATTTCTTTTTACCGCCTCTATTCCTCTTCACTCGTACACCTTCGGTCCTTCACACCTTCACACCCCTTCACATCACTCTTACTTCATTCAGAGAGCGAGCGCAAGAGCCACCCACTAGTGATAGAGTTGTACACACCTACGCAAACCCACGTACCAACCAACGAAACGAACAAGAAAGGCCTCAACTAGCCAACGAACCAACGAACCAAAGCAGCGATCTTCCAAATTAAATATCCCACCCACCTGATTTAATTCGCCTTCTTCACTTTGTTGCCTTGCCTTGCCTTGCCTTACCTTACCTTGCCTTGCCGTACCGTACCCGTACCGTACCAACTCACATCAATCAAAATCAATACGTCGACACCTCCTTTTTGGTTATTCCTAACCCATTCATTAATTCACCATTCACCATTCGCCATTCGCCATTCGCCATTCGCCATTCGCCATTCGCCCACCATTCACCCATTCATCATTCCCATTCCATATCTCACTCGCCACACACCCTCAATTCCACCTCAATTCCACCATTTGGGTCCGTATCCCCCATTCATACATACCATACATACTCCTACTCCCTACACCTACTCCCTACACCTAAAGGACAAATCAATCAAATCATATCCAACAACCAAAAAATACCTTTCATCATAACAACAACCTTCTTTTTTTCCTTCTCATCAAACAAAATCAACGACAAAAGCCAATTTCATAACGGCATAATTTCAATTCTTACGCAATCCTTTTTTACAATTTATTTTACACAATAAACTCTTGTAATTGATTTTAATTCGACTGTACAAAATCCTCGGCACCCTTTTTTTATTATTAGGCTTTCATTCCGTCACTTTTAGGGAGGTCCTTATCACAACCCATCGACGTCAGATCGCAAAACTTAGCTTACGCCAGCTCCCAAGTGAATTTGGAGTTTTACTTGGACCACTTTATCAAAGCGCAATAATAAGTCGGGAAACTGCCATCGCATTGCTTACTGCTTCAATAATAATAGTGCCTGGTCGCACATTCTCTTACATCACATATCCTGCCCTTCTCATTTATATGCGAATGTTTCGTCTGCCGTGTTGGATCTCGGAATCCAGGGGTTGCGATCAAGTGTTAGATGGAAAAGGAAAGCATATCATGGCAAACGCCCGTCTATACGAATGCGCAAGTCCTACGAAACGAAAGAGGAGTTGTAGTCCGAATGTTCCGATGCCGGTCTTGAACACTTCAACAACTCAAGAAGTTAAACGAAGGAAGCGCGAAACGTCCGAGGAAGGTTGTCACTCACCCAAGACGAAGGGGGATGTCGAGATGGCGGACAGGAAAGAACAGATCGCTGATCTCGCTTTAGTTCGAGAAACGATTGACTCTGAACTGAGCCTCGAGATACTCATGAAGCATAACGAATTGCGCCTAATCGAAACCGAGTTGGCCAAATGTCAGATCTCTCTCGAACAGTTACGTCGCGTTCACTTGATACCATTCCCAGGCGTTCAAAGTCCTGGAATTCAAGTTTCACCCGAGTCGATGGTCAGTGTTAGTGCTGGTACTGGTCCAGCAGTCTGGAGTGGCGACAAAGTCCCGAAATGGGCTCCACCGTATGGAATTACGGAGGGACCGTACACGAGACATTGGGCAAAATGGTTAATTCCCGACCCGGCTTTTGATGGTATAGATGTTATTGATTCACGTGCAGGTCCGGGAAGGCCACGCGCTGGCAAGACGGTGCCGGAAGGTAGAGCTACTAGAAATAGTATAGCTGATGGAGGTAATTTTTCAACCAAATCAAGATCACATCGTGGATCTGGTCAAAGTTTACAATCTCTTCCCAGCGGTAACACTCAACAAAAGAAAGCTGGACCATCCATTCTCAAGCGTAGTGATGGTAAGACTGTTAAGCTGGTCTGTTTGGATTGTAATCGCGAAGATTTCTCCAGTACCCAAGGTTTTATCAATCATTGTCGCATTGCTCATCATCGTGAGTTTAAGAGTCATGAAGAGGCTGCTCAGACTAGTGGACAGATTGTCGAAGTCGATGAGGTTGGCGCAACTCCTGTCTTGGAGAAGGGCCTGAGTGTAGCAACTGGTGATCTCGTTCATCCTCTTATCAAAAGTGCGCCGGTCGATCAAGAAGCTTACACTGCTCTTCTTTCTCGTATCGACGATTCTATGAATCTATATCTACAAGGCAGGCTTCCTGGTGTGACTTCGATTCCTGGAAGTGCAAACTCGTCACCACAAAAGCAACTCGATGTGAAGCCCGAAGTGCAACCTTCAAATCAAAAATTCGTACCATCAACCGCGACCCCTCATCTTTCCGAATTATTGAAAAGTCGTGGTTTTGGTGGTGATCTTGATGAAATAGTTGGTGATGCGATAACACGTGTCACCATGGATGAACCTTCATCATCTGAAGAGGATTCTTCTGATGACGAAGTAATTGAAACCCCTACTGCTGCTATTACTTCACGCCGTCCCGGTGGTTTTGACGGTTCAGTAGATACACCGATGACTGGCGTGCGTTTGCCAGCACGGGCTGCAATGTCACCAGCAAACTTTGGTAGACCTACCAGCAGCAAAGGTATTGATGCTTCGGCGAGATCTGGTCTCACTCACCTCTCACCTCATCCATCTTATGCTAGCTTCAATACGTCGTCTATGGCTGCACCGGAAGTTAGACATAATCGTCCACACCCTATCAATACCCGAGATCACGATGGTAATGGAGATATTGATATGGTTATGGTTATTCCAGATGCATCCTCCATGATTGACCTCAGTCCGAATACAGTTGTTAGTAACAACGCTCCAAGTCTTGTTAGTGATGATGGAGAATATGATGAAGGTGATGATGATGCAGAGAGTGTATCATCAGAGGATGCTGACGAGGGTAGTGACGTAGCTGAAATCGATATCGAGGATGGTGATGGGGAGAAGGTTGTTGGAAGGACGGTTTTAGGGAGAAGTCAGGATCGTACAAAGAAAGATGATAAACAAGTTACATTTGTACGCGAGGTACCCGATACAAATGCCAATGGAGCAAATAAGAAACCAAGGCCAAGGCAATAGAATAGGGAGAAATTAAGATGAGAGTGGAATGAATATGTGAGCGTTGCACTTTTAGTCAAAGCTAGCCGGCAACATTATTCCCGGATAAAGATTGGCGGCGGACTTGATGTTTTGACTTTTTTTTATTTTTTTTATAGTTTTTGACTTTTTTACTTATTTTCTTTGCAAGCGATTCCTCTTCTCTACTTTTTGTTGATGATGTTATCTTACCTACTACAAATTCTTCTACAAATGGAGAATGAAGAAGTGGGAAGTAGAAGTGGTATTATGATAGGATGGATGGATGGATGGGTGGATGGAATGGGATGGAATGAATTGGCTTGGAATGGCTTGACATGGCATGGCATGGTATTGATTTTTGACGAAATGAAAACATGAAAATATGGAACCATGAAGAACCCTTTCGTGTTATTTATTATGTATCGCATATCAGAATTCGAGAAAAATATTATTACAATTATAATTCTCATTACTGTGGCAATGATAATGACTATGACCATGACCATGACCATGACCATGACAATCGTATCCGTGGAGTCTGTCTAGAAACTATCCACCCATGATGAATGAGTTTGCACTTGAACCCAGCCTGATTTCATTTAATCCGCTTCTCAATCTTTCTTTCCCCCAATCCATCCGTATGGGAATTACACCGATGAATCTATGTATAAGGTATCATTACTTCAAGTTCGGCTCTGAGCTTGTTTGTGTGTTTGTGTGTTTTGTGTTTTGTGTTTTGTTTGGGTGAGAGATGAGTGAGTAAGGGGGATGATTGGAATTATTGGAATCATTAAAATTGTATACAAATATGGTTTCTTGAGTTGGTATATTTAATTAACGTTTGAATCATTTGTTCATTTTTGGTTTGATAAGTTGAGATCGATATCGATATTTGGATTTGGGTGGGTGATGGTTGATGGTTGATGGTGATGGTGATGGTGATGTTAACGAAAGATCAAATGTAATTAGAGAATAGATTTTGTGAAGCAGTAATATGGTTTCGTTTTGTGCTTTATACTTTTTTACTTTATGCTTTTTTGCTTTTATACTTTCATATGGATAGTGGAAGATCTGCGAAGTGGTTTTATCTCGAGTTGTATAGGAGTATATCGATATTGGGAATATTTGATCATTTGGTGAAGTGCTGATGTGATATGATGATGTAATATTTGGTTTCTGGCTTGTTTATTCATGGTCCCAACGAGACTTTCTTAATATCGATTGCTCGTATAATATAAGGGAAGGATATCTCGGGGCTGCTACCTCTGCACCCCAAAAGTTGAATCAACTAGCATGCTCTTGCTTCGACTCTTGAGAACTTGTCTGCTTAGTCTCAATTGCGTTAGTGAGGAGAGGAGAGGAGAAGAAAGGTCTACTCCCAAAGCGAGTACATAATTGGAGGAGAGATGCAGACATCAGGTCACGGAAAGTATAAAAATCATCAGCTCATAAACCTAAACACACAAACACGAACAAATCGAGAATCTCCCACGTAAACGGAAAAATATCTAGTCAAAAGTGTGACCTTCCTATAACACAAAATCAAATACAATAATTAATAACTCACAAGGAATATCTCATATCGACCATCACCCAAAGCGCTCGAATCATAAGAACCTTCCCGTGCTCCATTGGAAACTATAAAAACTATGAAATAGGAGGTGCTGAACATTGTAATCTTAACTTGTACATCTATCCAGAAGTATCTGCCATGATGGATATTACGATTCATATCCGCCAGCGTCTTCCTACAGCGCGTCGTAAAAATCTCCTCGCTATGGTGGGTATAGATACATACAATACATATATACCAGACGATCCCCCCACCCGGGCCCATCCATAAGCCAAAAAACACACGCTTGCAAAATTATTGCATTCGCTGCAGACCCTGCCGTACAGATCTGATCCGATCAGAGATCTTCAGGCCAGAGGAGGCGGTTGGAGATGGGAATGTATTTGGTGGTTTTGAGTAGGATTGGGGTTGGTGGATATTGGGTATTGGAGATTGGGCTAGACTAACTGGATTTTACGAGAAGCCATTTTAACACTTATAGATACATCGGCATTATCACCAGCTGATTAGAAATACTAATCAGCAAGGTTGTAATGTGTATTAGAAATGCGAGGTTGAAAAATGGGATATCCCGATCCAGACGTTAAGTATGTGTCTGCTGGTAAATCTTTATACGGATTATGATGACCTCGCTTTTGTCAAATGGAGGTGAGAGCGGAGTTCATGATACAAGATATCTAGATAGTTGGGATGGATTAGCGTTCCGTTTACAAGGTGGAATTAAAGAGTAGAGATTCAGTGTAAGGAAGATCTTCCCAAAACGACAATTCTAGATAGAATATGGTGGATGAGATGAGATGACATAGCAATGCAGCATCTAAATATCATACACGGGTGTATAAATCTAAGACTTTCCCTCCAAGAAAAACAAAGACGTTACCCACAATGCGGGAAATGACCCTGGGCTACTGTGCTAATATTTCGCTTGGTTTGGTGGGAGTTCGATGATCACCTGCTAGTCCACTAGAATATTACTTTGCTGAATTGATTATCTCAATAGAACTATGGAAACATACATCAACAACCAAGACCAAGTGCCAAACATGTATGCCAAACACGCATAAACAGTTGGCTTTTTATGCCATTAGCCGCTGACATGCGGCTTCAATACGTGTCAAGCAAACCGAATCCAAAAAAACTATGAAAACACCATGAGAGTCACGAAACAGCAATCCTAACTCTGTATCCAGACTTCTGCATGCTCCGGCACAATCGCGACGCTGCTCAAACGAAAGTACAAGAACCAGACGTAATCGTAAGATGACATAATCAGAATTTCCATTTCCACATTTCCTAAACTCCAATCCCTATCTCTATGTACACGATTTACTTCCGTCTTCCCCTCTCCTCCCCTTGCAAACTGAAATACAACCACCAATATACAACTGGCCAGAAACAAGTTACAACCGCTATGGGGAAAAAAATGTGTACAAGTAAATAAACTGGCATTTTACCAGCAACGATCTATTCAAGAGCGATGCGCTGTAGTTGGATGATTGTCATCTCATGATAGAGCATTGAGTGAATAGGGCGAGTAAGACAAACGAGTTGATCCAAGGAAGATGAATCACCTCTTTCCAGCTTGAGCAAGTTGCTCCCCAAACATACTCTCGACTAATTCTCCACCTCTGATGGCGAGGATTGAGAGGAGGGAATCGGACAACTGATTTCGGGTTAGCATTTATTCACACTCCCCTAGCATCAAAGCAAGTGAAATGGAAGTGAAGGTAAGAAAACAAAACATACCCCATGCGTCGATTCATTACAACCCTGCAACCAAATCCCCGCTTCAGATTGCACGCGCCCCTCCACCATCTTAACTCCATAATCCCTCTCAACAGCCCACTTACCCTTAACCAGACCATTCTCCCCCTTAACATCACTTCCCTCCCCGGTAGCAAGTTCCTCACATCCTTCCAAAATGCTAACATGAGCATCCCTTCTATACCCCGTAGCTGTAAAAATATAATCCACATCCAATTCCTCTTCTACCTTTTCAACTCCTTCTTCAGTTACAATCTTCAGGCGTAAACTATCATGAGAAGGAGATGCAGTTGCGGAAATAACACGTCGATTTACGATGATGGCTGCGCGGGGTTCGGCACCAGTGCGTTCACATTTGATGCGTTGGATGTAGAGTTTTTCGTAGAGATGCTCGAGTAGTTCTAGGCGTACTACTCCGTAGTTCGTTGCGCGGTCGAGAACGATGCCGGCGGCGCGGAGTTGGGAGGGTCGGTTGTAGTGGGGTGTTACGCGGTCAGGGTCGAAGATCTCGTTTACGCTTTTGGCTGTTAGTTTTTTGATGTGAAAGAAGGGGAAGAAAAGGTGATGAAGGAAGATATGATGAATAAAGAAGGAAACTCACAAAGGACTATCATCACTTGGTCTCAAACTTTGTCCCTTAACAAGCAACTTAACAGTAACACCCGTCTCTTCACCAAAACGTTCCCATAAATCATTATAGATCTCAGCAGCACTCTGTCCACTGCCAATAACAGCAAATCTCAATGGTTTTCTAGTCTCCTTTTGCAACTTTTCAATCTTTCCAATATTGGTAGCGAATTGAGAAGAATGTAATACGCAAGGTTTGTTTCGGAGAACAGGTGGAATGATAGGTTTTCCACCAACAGCAATAACCACATGACGAGCAGAATGAGTGATAAGTTCACCCGAAGGAGAAGAAGAAGAAATAGTAAATGAAGGAATCTTTCCATCTTCAGCCGAAGGCGATGAAGGAACCACCAACTCCACATTTGCACCATATTTCACACATCCTTCTTTTTCAAAATGGCTAGCGCACCATCTTAGATAATCTTCGTATTCCATTCGACTTGGCAAGAAAGTGCTCAAGTTAATAAAAGTATTCAATCTCCCCTTACAATGCAAATAGTTGATGAAAGTAAACTTGGATCGGGGATCTCTAGGCGTAGCTAAATCTTTCAAGAACGAAATTTGCATTCGTGCACCGGGGAGTTGCATACCCGCGTGCCAGGCAAACTCAGATTGCCTCTCTAAGAAAAGAACTTTTGGTGGAGGCAGCGAAGATTTTGAGTAGGCGTCGTGGAGAGCGATGGCAATGGCGAGGGAGGCGGGGCCAAACCCAACGCAGACTAGGTCGAGAGATCCAGAGGAAGGGACGCCGGTAAGGGTTTGGTTGGGAGAAAGGGAGAGATTATCCATCTTAAGAGAAGACATGATTTTCTGGTCGTTGATGGCAACGGGACGGAGTCCTTCTGGGGAGTTACTTGTGCTGATTGCTGAAGGAGCCATCTTTTTTCTTTCGATTGAGAGAAAGAGTGTGTGATGGATGGAATATAAATGTAACGTGATCAAAACTACTGATCGAGTGATATCTATGTGTATATCGGCTTCCCAAAATCGCAGTGATATGGATATGATTTTTCAGAATGCCTCCACGACACGATCGTCAAAACCCAACAATGAAAGAATAATTTCTCTTTATTTTGTGAAAAAAAATAAAAAATAAAAATTCCACCCAGATGCCAAATATTGTACCTCTCAAGAGATACAGAGGTACGTCTCTCACAAAAAAGTGCTTTGAAATCCGAAAATTCTGATTGGAACCTTATTGTCCTGGAGAGTTTTGTGTGAGTGGTATTGTACACAAGTTGTGAACTTTCCGTGTGCCCGAATAGGTTCTTGCTGTGTAGATCGGTACAAATCTAGAAGTATTGGAATGTACCACTGATTTTGGTGGTGATTGCGTCCAAGTGGTGGGTGTGGTGAAGAAGTATGTAGTTTGGAATATCCAATTGGGTCGATTGGGTCAGTTGACGAATTGAACTCAAGTGGTACAAATGTACAACAGGCCAAGATAGATCGGTAGGATATTTGGATAATGAAATGACCAAGGTAGAGGATATTCAGACAGTGAAAGGTTTCTGGAATATCTAAATGGATAAATGTCGATGTAAGAGGCGTGGTATTATGTCCGGATATGGGATATGAGATAATCGAATAAAAAGTGATGTCGGCAGTGATGTCGGCAATGATGTCGAGTAATACAAAGGTTGGTGTGAATAAAGCCTAATTGAAAAAGGTAGGTGACGCAACTGCCAAAAAGTGCTGATGCTGTGAAGTAAAAGGATCTAGATACCGTATATGTATGTCCTGTCAATAAGAAAAAATGGTGAATATGGTTCCTGAAATATTGTGTAATAGAATCTCGAATCAAAAATTCATTTACCTTAGCAAGAACATGGGGGACTTATCGACATCAAAGTTAAACATTACGATCCTAGAACATGTACGCCAAGAATTTTTCATGTCATCGCTTGGTACAATGGCAAGTTAGCATATGTACTTTTGATTCCAGAATGGACCTTTCGCACTTTTTATGGGTCCGTAAAAGAGAATTCATGGATGATGAGAATGATGTTGTAGGGATCGTGGGCAGGAATGGTGTCAATAAGGATACGAAAGGTAAACTTGGCGTAACCTATGAGGGAGGATGAATTGACTGAGCAGCCGATGTATGAGATGATCCATCGTCTGATTTCCCAGATATTGTGTGTCGGAGATGTTTCCCCTTTCCAATATTGCTTTTTAGATGCTCTCTAACCCTAACATTGGGGATTAGTTGTGTAGATAGGGCTATGCCTTTTGGAGAGCTGTCTAATTAATAACTGCTTAGGGTTTCCATCCGTACAGGTAAATATCCAACCCAGCAAGATGTCACCTCTCCATCACTATCATACCTTTTCCCATCATGTGAGAATGTCGTAGAAGCATGTGAACGCAATGCATAACTGCAGGGTGTTCATACAATTGGAGATGGAGAACATTCAGTGAAAGCACTGGTGGGCCAACAGCTAGATGCACCTCGAAGACAAGTTTTCTAATTTCTCCACTTATTAGTTACCAAGAGAAATTATCTGATCTGATCCGTCCCGAAAATTTGTCAAGGCATGACGGATAAATGCGGGAGCAAGGGAGTGTGAATTTCGAAAAGTGTGAATATAACCTTTTTAAAATCAATCATTCTCCACTCCCGACATCGGTCCACAGCGTTTCGTACTCGTTATCAGATCAATCGAATTCTCCACTTCTTTCAATCTGAATGGTCAACCCCTCAAAGCTAGTGATGAAAATTTTTTATCAGATGGAAAAGATAATCATAATCCCTGTTAATATCTTCTGTGTGCCTGCCACGAGTAGATTGAGTTAGTTTGCTATGCTCAATACAGATCTCCTAGATTCAAATAGGCATGTCTAAAGCGACGGAAACTTCGCTTGCTCTGAATAACTAAGATTTTCCCACCTATTAAGTAGATGTGGAGGTAGGTAGGAAGACTTCTGTTGTCCTAGATTTCGTAATATGGGATGATGCAGGTTGGGCTCGACATGGGATTCGTAACTTCAAATGGGTGGTCGTAATGAAGTGGAGTCACCACGTAAAGAAAACTTATATCTTTATTACTTGGTGCTGGAGAGCCAAATTGCAAACAGAAATAAGCAACCTGAAAAGTGGATAAGAGCCGTGCATTATTTTATTCATGCTTGACACCAAGTCCCGATCCAAGGAGGTATCAGCGGCGGTGTAATCATTCATCGGGATAATTTTGAGATCTTCAAATTGTTGCATTATAACGTGACTTGTGTTGGATGGCCCAAGCTGGATAAAACTTGTCACGATGGTTCGGGATTCGGTGGGATATACTAAATCTGCCTAATCCGGAGAAAAAAGAATTAGAATTCGCTCATGAAAGTGTGGTCTATAAACCCAAATGTATCGTTATCCCAAGGGTCGCATCGTCTTCTTATCTCCAAACCGTTGAGTCGACAGCTGTCCGTGGATTCATGCTGTGATCCGTAACATCGTGGAATAATCCATCCATCCATGGTGATGTAATCGTAGTATCGTACAATCGAATAGAAAAGTCGCAATTTGTGCCATTTCTAAAGATAATGCAGCGTAAAACTCACACGAAACCAAATCCTGAGCTCTAACCACATCCTCACAAATACCACCACCATTCGTGAACTCCTCATGTCTCCGTTCCACAATCGAAAACTAAAATGACATCCGAATTCTGAAAGCTGGTAAGACAATCCGCAGACATAATTGTGGTCCTTCTCTGAGAGACAGTTTTATGGCCTCTTGGGTTCTGAGCTTCGGAGTGAGAGTCTATAGCACGTAACAGATTTTGATTTCTTGATTCGCGGACTTGGTTTTTCTATTAGGAGCTGAGGTAGATGCATCAAAATAAAATCTCTGGGTCGCAAAATGTATGCTCGAGTTATCATAACTTGTTCTCTTTGCCCTCCGAAAAGTTGAGAATCAATTCACACCACATTGTCTGAGGACGATTAGCACGTTCTGATCTGCAAACAAGATTACACACAAGTCTCATAATCACCGTGCAATCCGTTAACAAAATCATGAATCCTGACTGATTTTCAAGCAGCTATAACTTCCTCCATTATCACCCTATGAGCTGGTCGAGCCTCTAACCAACATTGAACAAACACTACACGAGACTGAGTCGAGCTCGATGTCGGGACACGGAACTTTCTTGCGATTTACCCCACCGAGTCGTAAAATCGGTCTATCAATGAGATTTTTGAAGTCCTATCAGCTCCCAATTTTTCCAGCAATCAAATTAATTCTCCCAGTTTTCACGGAAAAGTTTAGAATGGTGAATATTGGCGTGTCGGCGCGAGATTCGCAGCCGGGGCCGAAATTCTGGAACTTGATTCTACCCATAGGAACGGCCGATTCGTCAGTAGGAGTTCTACCTGGGGAAGTTGCCGCGGGACTGCAATCATTAGTAAGATCAATAGTTGGGTTTTCCTGCAATTTAAAGGCCCGAAATGCGGCCCCCCTTTTCCCTGCTATTACCCGGCTCCAGGCCGAATAATTGTCCTGCCGTCTGAGCCGAGAACAAAATGGCAAGAAGAGCAGTAGAACACCAACGATAAGAATCATATTCCCTTTCTCACTTGCTCGGCTCCCTACCAGTAGGCATGAGCGTATTTGAAATACCTGGAAGTTGGTTAACAATGTGCTTCATCGAATGGGCGGGTACTTACGTGAAAGCTGGCGCAAAGGCAAGAAGTATATTGCCAAGCGCTGAATTCCTAAAGTCCGGTTCTAGATTTTTGGTGACCGCAGCTTAGAGATTCAATGAGAGTTTTCGTTCTATTCACGCTGCAGCTGTGGTACGAATTGCCGCAGAAGCTTCATGCAAATGTTGAAGCATCAATATATACTGCTTGGTTCTTCTTTTGTTTGGGCCAAGACATATATTCTGAGGTTGTCAGCGAGCAGAATCACTAGAAATGTATAGAAAAGAACATGACACTTTTCCAAGACGGCATGTGCCAAAATGCGCTCACCAACGTCCGCCATAGCTTTCTTCGCGTCAAACTCATCGCATTAATGGAATTGGTGTGATGAGAATCTGTCAAACCATGGAAGGAATTACCACAATGACGAAAACCCAGTCAGCCGGGGTTTGGGATGAACCCTATTGTGAATACCACAACAAGGTAACTGCATTATTGTGCAATCAAGGTTACTTTTCAATAGTGCCGGCCGGAACTGTTTGAGCGTCCACGGTCAGACGAATAATATTCTGTGAATAATTAGCCCCAGTCTTGTTACCCATCATTCGGTCTTACATCAGGGCATCGAGTCTTATAAGACGTCTGAACTCCATGGACCATCTGTATTTCGCGAGGCTCGCGATGTTGTAGCACCGAACCTAACCCAGCAAAATGCCGAGTCTTTGTTACTATGAAATTCTTACAAGCTGCATGATTAGCATTTGTCCAAAGACATTTGCGAGATATAACCCATAATTAACAGCAACCAATTAATCAATCAGGGCTTCTACTTCTTCCTCAGAGGGCGGAAGAACATCAATTACGCGGGTAAATATGATACTGATTGCAGGAAAGTCTATTCAACCGTTGTTTTTGGTTAGAATTTCATTGATCAGGATACACTAACGTGCGCCAGCAGCAATTGCAAACATCACGCCACGAGATGAGATGAAGCGAAACCGGAACTCCTCTAACGGCCGAAAGAGTGCGATATAACGGAATTCGCATCATACTGGAATGAGTGAGCACCTCGATCGCTTGACGGAATTGATCTCCTTTTATATTCCGAGACTATGTCTCCATGTTTGAGGACGGTGTATGCAGGTTCTTATCTCAAATCAGAGCGAGTGCGAGTATGCAGTGGCCGAAGTCTGGAAAGGGCAAACTATGCCATTTTTCCCTGGGTTAAAACTGTCTTTGTTTCCTTTAGATAAGCCGTAGATATTGTCACATAAAGGTCATTGCCTACTCTCTACCGAGATACTGAAGTGTGAAAAAAAAGGCATGATAATAGAATGAATTGAGGTGAACATGAATGATGCCGACTGAGTGGCAGAAGAGTACCTTAGGTAGAACCGTTGCACGAAGATGACTGATGAATTGAAAGAACTACTTTCGATGCCATAACAGTTGTGCAATAGTAAAAGGATGGAAATGTAGTATGGAGAAGGGTGACTAGCAACGGCATTGTAAATCTTAGCATTATCATATAAACTTTGCTTGGGGAAAAGTTATTCCTGAGGGGCTAGTCCACAAACTATGCAGGGCACCAATATCTCCAGGGACTTGATGGAGATGACAGCAACTGCATAGATATGCTGAGAATAGCAAGTGCCACGACAAGAGACCAATATGGCGTGGAATTTCAAGGTCATCTTCGTGTCTATCAATGTTGATGAAGTGTAAGACTGATATTTTGATACAGTCAATGACATTCAATCGATGCTAGGTAGAGAATTGGATGAAAATCCGAGTTCTACCTCATCCGAGGCCTGTTCCATCTTTGGCTCATTTCACGAAGTTTTATCTTTTATCGGTACGAAGTCCCCTCTTCAGCAGCGAAGGGAACGCCAGCACTGAGGAAGCCTTCCTCCATAATCAAAGGCGACTCTTGGGATAGTAGCGGCCAATTGTGATATCTGTCAAGTAAGATCTACAACCGTACATGGAAGCACGTTTGGTGTCGTTGCTCCATTCACGTACTCCGAAGGTCGGTTGCGCGGATCAGATTAGATGAAAATTTTCATCTGATAAGATCAAAAGCATCAGCATTTTGCAAGCATCAGCCCCCCCTCACCGATTTTATCCTTGTTGCAGTAAGTATGACTGGCCACCGCTGACATGGGTCACAGCATTATTAGCTGAGAAAAACTTGAAATCTTGCATTGGTAAAGTGGGCGATGTATTGTTGTATCTCCGTAGTGTAATAATACCCTTGTTGGGTTGGTTTCTACCTCTGCCCTTTTGCCTCTCTTTCACATTATAGGCGATCGGCACTTCAACGGGAATCAAGTTTTGAGTTAGAAAAGGTTGCGGAGGCTTCTGTTATGATGTCTAAGAGATTAAATCTGTTGTCGAATATGTAGTTCTTGTGGTGATAGTAAAGTACCTAAAACACGTGACTCACACCTTGAAAGCCAAAGCCTGATAAAAAGTTATCTCATCCTCAGACCCTTCGGAGATTACATAATCCTAAAATCTATAAACCGACCAATGAAAGGTATATGAAATAGCATCATAGGATCTCCGAAAGGTCTGAAACATTTTGGGCATTGCTTTAATGTAAAACATAACATTTCGGCTTATATTCAATTGTTATTTAATATATTAAAAATCCATCAATAATCTTATATTTTCGATACAGATTCAATGAATAAATATGATTTTTCTCTTCATTTTTATATATATTATATTATTATAATATTATTTGAT
>NGKH01000027.1:363083-380833 GCA_002162575.1 Sclerotinia glacialis
TATAGATTTATCAAAAAGAATTGTGATTATTGATTTCGAAAGAGTAGAATGCTTCAAAATAAGAATTTGAGAATCTATAAACCTCATATTTCAGGCATTTAACTTCGAAAATGAATATGTCTTTTCTATCACTATCAACTATCCCCAATTCCTCAACTCCTGCCTTTTCCTGAATAATCCTGAATAATCCTGAATAATCCTGAATAGTTCTGTATACCTAGGAATAGCTTTTAGATTTCTAAAAGTTTAATTCCAATCCATTTTGTATCTATTCCGATACCCATTCCAATACCCATTCCAATATCCATTTTGATTTCAATTATCGATCGACAACATACCTTCAACGCCACTGATGCAATCAGCAGATTCATAATATATTCAATTCGAAAAACCGATTCGATTATATCTATTTTCATAATTAGTATATAGATATCAAAATTATTATGATTTAAAATAAAAATATAAAAAAATGTTGATTTGAAATTTACCCCATATAACTTCATTTCACCATTTTTGATAATAAAAATTTAAATCTTAATAAATACTTTATAATTCAATAATATTATCTAAAACTACAATACAAATTCAATAAATATTACAAATTAAAGGCTTTCGAATAATATAAATAATTTTTCGATAAATTATCGTTGAAAAGAACATATATATCTTCGAAGATCTCTTATCAAAGGATTTCAAATGTTCACCAAAAAAGCAATCAAAAGCTCTCAGACCCTCTGGGAGATTATCGTTCCCCGAGTCCTGATTGGCCGAATTATAGTTATAAAATAATTAGTAAAAATCCATGCATTTTATTATAAAACGAAGCTAAAATATAGAATGTAAAATCGAATCAGAGGGTCTGAAAATTGAGATAAATAAAAAGCTTCTTCCGCTTGTTGTGCGAATGAATGGCACATCCCAAATCTATCCGCTCCGCCAAGCAATACACGGAAATCGTTTTTCGAATCATGTGTTCGAAAGACAGAGCAGGCGGGTCTCCAAACAGAGAAACTATCAATTCTTCCTACTTCCTCAACAATGCAACGCTTGATGGCGCGTACGTTGCCTACATACTAGCCAGGTACTTTCATACCCTATACCACCCGTTTTGTTCCTATCACCTATGAGAATTCACACATGGAATACAAATATATCCACTTTGAGCTCTATCTCCGTTGATCGTGACACAGGGAACCACCAGTTTATTCAATCAACCAATCCCTTCTTCTCTAAAGGTCATCCATCATTCCCGTCTCTTGCTCTATGACCAATTTAATGTTAGCACTAATCAGTTTTGCACTTGCTATGGTAGGTTCACTCAACCCACGTGAATAACACGAACTTGTAGCTGAATCACCGATGAAAAAATACAAATACGCAGCAGTGACCTTCGAACAATCTCCCGCAACGACAGGACATACATACGACTGACCATATGCATTTACGGTGATCCAGATTATGAGGTTTGATCTGCATGATCCATCATGGATACCAAGATTTCGAGCTTGAATGACCCGCCAAGAATTTTGTCCGGGTCACAACTTCTACATGATTTGATCCGATGGGATGAACACAAAAATTCCTGTGCGGTTGACTTCACTAGTCATGGCAGACGACAAAAATATCGTTATCAAGATATACAGGCTTGTGTAGCGTCTCTCGTTACAAAAATCCAATCAACGCTAGGAGGTCATCAACAACAGCACATTGTTCCGATATTGCTGCCACAGTCTCCTGGGTTATATATCTCTCAACTCGCCATCTTGCAATCTGGAGGGGCGTTTTGTCCCATCAATCTCGATGCACCGAAAGACAGAATCAAATTTGTCGTAGGTGACGTTTCTGCGAGTATCATAATCACGACATCAGAGTTTCAAGAGTCTGTTTCCTGGGAAGATGGCCCCAGAATCATCTTCGTTGACGAATTTCCTGCGATTCCAGCAGAATTGAAAGAAATGAATGGATCACGTGCATCTAGTAGCAACGATCTTGCATATGTTATGTACACCTCTGGTTCGAGTGGAATCCCTAAAGGAGTTGCAGTTAGTCATTTAGCTGCTTCACAGTCTCTCTTGGCACATGAAAGACTTATTCCCAAATTCCAACGATTCCTCCAGTTTGCCGCACCATCTTTCGATGTCTCTGTATTCGAGATTTTCTTCCCATTGGCTAGAGGTCAAACACTGGTTGGATGTGATCGTAGTCAGCTACTCAACGATTTACCAGGCATGATTAATGAATTAAAAATAGACGCTGCTGAACTCACTCCAACCGTCGTGGGAGCTTTATTGCAGAAGAGATCTTATGTTCCTAAGCTTAAGTTGCTGATGACGATTGGTGAAATGCTAACAAGACCAATTGTGGAAGAATTTGGCGGATCTGACCAAAAAGAAAGCCTTCTCTATGGAATGTATGGGCCGACTGAAGCAGCCATTCATTGCACCATTCACGCAAGAATGCTAGCAAATGCTAAGCCTAGCAACATTGGCGTGCTATTTGAAACGGTGTCTGCATTCATAGCGGAAGCGGCTTCTGGGTCTGGAAAGGAGCAGGATTTTAAATTTCTTCCCCAAGGTGAGCTTGGTGAGCTCGTCTTAGGCGGACCGCAATTAGCGAACGGCTATCTCAACAGAGAAGAGCAGAACAAAGCCGCATTTGTGACCGTGACAGGAAAAAGCTATTATAGAACCGGAGACAAAGCTCGCATTCTTAAAGATGGAAGCATAGAGATTCATGGTCGTATGAGTGGCGGACAAGTCAAGTTGAGAGGTCAACGCGTTGAACTTGGTGAAATAGAAGATGCTATTTACAAACATCCGGGCATTAAGACTGTGGTAGCAGTCGTGCTAAGTGGGGTGCTCATTGTTTTCGTACTCACAAATGATGATGCAATGCATTCAGATCAAGTACTGAGCACTTGCTCACAGTGGCTTCCGAGCTTCATGGTGCCTAGCGAGATTATCCTTTTACGAGAGTTTCCATATCTACCGTCTGGAAAGGTAGACAAGAGAAAATTAGAAACAAACTATCACCAACAGTGTGAAGTAGTGGATGAGCAAACTAAATTCACCCACACCGAATTAATTGTGAGAGAAGTGCTCCGCGAGATGCTTGGTTCATTTCCCTCGAACATACGTTTGGCAGCAGCAGGCCTTGACTCGCTTGTTTCTATCAAAGTATCTAGAGAACTTCGATCACGAGGGTTTAGTGTTACCACTCTTGCAGTGTTACAAGCTGAAACCTTAAGCGCTCTCCTGAAACTTTGCGAAAATTGCAAAGAAGCTCCAAGTTCGGCCACAGTCAACGCGGCATTTACCAACTCAGAGGCATATGCCATGCTAAAAGGCAACGCAAAGAATATTGAGGTCTCGTACCCGTGTACTCCAGTACAAAATGCAATGCTTGCTGAGACTGCCCTCGACCCTAGAGCTTACAGAAATTGGATCGAGTTGGATTTGCCAAAACTCAGAAATATTGACAATCTCCGTGCAAAGCTACATGACCTTGCCGATCGCAATCCAATCCTAAGGACTGGTTTTGCAGAGTCCCATAATAATAGTGGATATATACAGTTTGTCTGGAAGAAATTTCCGGATTCACATATTGAGACTGTGAACGCCTTTTCTGGTGATTCGGAGATTTCTAGAACTGCATCAATTCATCTTCCCATATCCTTCGAGATTCTCTCTACTGAATCTTGCCTGAAACTAATGATTCATATCCATCACGCTCTTTATGACGCTTGGTCCTTAGAACTTCTTCTCGATGATTTGGACTGTCTGTTGCGAGATGAAAGTCCAATTTCACGTCCGCCATTCGCAGATGTTGTGAAGGGATATATTGACGGCAGCGTTTCTTCTGACTCCCAAGTCTCTAGAGATTACTGGAGAGATCAAATGGCACATCTCGAACTTAGGAATATGCCAAACTTCCATACAAGAAATTATACTCCCACTGGATCGGCTGTAGCGCATCACTCTACTCAACTCTCGACATCGAATATTGAATTGGCCGCGAAACAAATGGCCTCGAGTCCACAAGCTATATTCCAAGCTGCGTACGCTCTAATTTTAGCCTCTTATTTGGGATCAACAGATATCTGTTTTGGCACAGTTTTTTCTGGCAGAACCATCCCTGTTGCGGGAATAGAAGATATCATTGGGCCATGTCTTGCAACCTTACCGATTCGCATAGATACCTCAATAGCCAGTACTCTCCAAGACCTGGTAGAGATATTGAACAATACGAACAGGAAACATCTCGAACATAGTACATTTCCACTTCGCAATATCAAATCGGTCAATGGTTTCGAGCCTCGCCAGCAATTATTTGACACACTCCTGATATGGCAACAGACTCTTCATAGTCATGACCACAACAGAAAAAGTGTCTTAATTGTTGATCAGGTCGATCAGCTTGAGTTCAATTTGGCTCTCGAGATAACTCCAACCTCTGACACCATTCAATTCAAGGCAAACTATCAACAGTCGGTGTTTCCGGAATTTCAAATAAACATGCTTCTGCGTCAACTTGAAGAAATGGCAAAAGTAATCATTGAACACGCAGGGAGTCCGTCTAATCTTGCCTTCGATGGGAATAACCCTGAAATTCTCTCTATTGAGAATCCCACACCTACCATAACCCTTGGACCCGAGACATTGATATCCCCAGTGGAAAAAGTCTCAGCAGAGGATCCGGATCGTCCAGCAATCGCTTTTGCCAGCATAATCGATGGCGACGATTTTGAGATCCAATACATGAGCTATGGTGCTCTGAATACTCGTGCGAATCAGCTGGGGCACTACCTTTCTTACCTTGGTGTTCTCCCTAATGATATTGTTTGCATATGTCTTGAGAAAAGTCATGATTTTTATGCTTCAATTCTGGCCGCTGCAAAACTTGGTTCGGGCTATCTTCCAGTCACTCCAGACATTCCATATAGCCGGTTGCAGCACATTATGAATGAAGCCAAAGTTAAGGTATTAATCGGGCATTCTTCATCACGACCGTTATTAGGACAGTCTGCAGGCCAAGAAATTGTTTACATCGATGAGATTGACCTGGCTCAGCAATCTACAGAAAACGTAATTACTGAATTCAAGCCAGAGAATCTTTCATATTGCGTATTTACTTCAGGCAGCACTGGGACTCCAAAGGGAGTACTTGTTACTCAAGCTAATCTTCTGAGCAATCTTGACGTATTAGCGGAGATTTATCCGGCAGCCAAGGATTCTAGACTTCTCCAATCATGTTCTCAGGCTTTTGATGTATCTGTCTTCGAGATATTTTTCACATGGAGGATTGGTGGATGTATCTGTTCTGCCGTGAAAGATATCTTATTTCGGGATATAGAACTTGCGATTCGAGTTCTGGGCGTAACTCACCTTAGCTTAACACCTACTGTTGCTGCTCTCATTGACCCTCAAAAAGTCCCAAAAGTAGAGTTTTTGGTCACTGCGGGAGAGGCTGTGACACAAAAGGTTTTCAACACATGGGCTAGTCGTGGACTTCACCAGGGATATGGACCGAGTGAGACGACTAACATCTGCACTGTCAAGCCACAAGTCAGCCTAGAAGATCGTATTGACAATATTGGTCGGCCATTTAGAAATACTTCAGCTTTTGTACTTGCCCGTAACGCAGAATTCTCCCTGGTTCCAAGAGGTGGTGAAGGAGAATTTTGCTTTGGAGGGTCTCAGGTCTTTAGAGGATATATGGATCGCGCTCAAGAACAGGGGAAGATTATCGATCATCCCAAATATGGGCGGCTATACAAAAGCGGCGATTTTGGACGGTTGATGCCTGACGGATCTCTCGTTTTCACGGGCCGAAAAGATGACCAAGTCAAGATCAGAGGCCAGCGAGTTGAACTTGGCGAGATCAATAATGTTTTGATCTCATCAGGAGTCGACGACTGTGCGACAATGATTATTAACGGGAAAGGTAATTCGCAACGCTTAGTTTGCTTTTTTACGTCCAAGTCGAAAGCTTCCGAAGATCTACTTCCTCTTCCGGCTGATCCAGTCATCATTGACAATCTCTATCGTAAACTTGAGTCGAAGCTTCCGGGCTATATGGTGCCTTCAAATTTGATTCTGCTATCGAATCTTCCATCAACATCCCAAGGCAAGATTGACAGGCGCCAATTGGTTAGCTTATATGATAGCTTTGAGCTTAGGTACCTTGAAACAACTACTAGAGCGTCAAAATCTTCGACAGATCATCCGTGGACAGAATTAGAACTTGAGATTCGATCTGTGTTAAGCGAGATATCAAAGTCTTCAGTAGAAGATATTGGACCAGACACATCCTTCTTTAGTTTTGGCATAGACTCGATTTCGGGAATTGCATTTTCTCGGAAGCTACGTCAAGTAATCACGAAACAAGTAGATATTTCAGACATTTTGAGGTACACCTCTATAGTCAGGCTTGCAGAGCACTTATCAAAATCCCGAAAGATTGTCAAAGATGATTTATTGTTGGTTGATACAAATTTTGGATTGACTGAAGAATTTGTAAAGTTTACCATTTCCCAATTTGCCGAGACGGGTAAACTTGCGACAAAAGTTACACCGTGTACGCCTTTGCAAGAAGCTATGCTGTCTGCTGCCGACGCTTCGTCTGGCACTTCATATAGCAATAGTGTGATGTTCAATATCTTTGGCGACCTTGAAAGGCTTCGTGGTTGTTGGCAACAAATGGTTCAAAGACATGAAATCCTACGAACTTGTTTTGTTAGTACAGACATGCAAGAGTTTCCATACGTTCAAGTCGTATTAGCAGACTTTAAACTCGAATTTGGCTATCTTGATTCTAGCAACTTGGAGGCTGCCATCGTTGAAATGGATACCCAGTCGACAAGTAACGAAGATACTCCACCATACAAGCTTAACGTTCTCTACTCAAATGGGCAACAACGCCTTTTAGTCTCAATGCACCATGCCCTTTACGATGGCGTCGCGCTAGAAGTTCTTTACGATGAAATTGAAAAGTTATATCATGAATTTCCCTTGCTGCCCCAAATTTCTTTCACTCCATTTCTACACCACATGGGTTCGATGGATTTCAATTCTTCCGATGATTTCTGGAAATCTACCTTACAAGGATATCATCCACTTCATCTCGAAGATATCTTAGATATGCCAGAGCAAGTCCAAAAGCACAGCACCCGCGTTCAGCAATTAGTAGCAAAAATACCTCTCAGTCAAATTGAAAACAATATCAAGAAGCATTGCACGACAATTCTGGCAGCGCTTCATGCCATTTGGGCTAGTAATATGTCTGAGCTATTTAAAGTTACCGATGTTTGCTTCGGTAATGTTGTTAGTGGTCGCACAGCCCCAGTCAGTGGAATAGAGAGACTTGTTGCGCCTTGTTTCAATACTATCCCGGTACGATTAAAAGACCTCCATAAGTTGACATATCTCGAGGCATTCAGGAAGTTCCAAGATGCAAATGCTAACTCCTTACCATTTCAATTCACTCCCTTACGGCGACTTCAGTCTAAATTCAGTCCTGATGGTACCCGTCTATTTGATACCCTTTTCATTTTACAACAACCGTCGAAAGAGCTCGACCCTTCTATATGGTCCATTATAGAAGATAATGGCGCCATGGACTTTCAACTTATTTGCGAGATTATACCCAAACCCAGCGATGATGCCCTAGAAATTGTTCTCCATTCATCCACTTCAATGTTTTCTGATAATGATGCATATAAAATAATTCGAAGATTCGAGAATCTAATCGAAGTTGCCTTGGAGAATCCAAGGCGGCAAATTATCTCGTCCTCCGCGAGGGCACAGATTCTCGTCGTTAGCGAGGAAAGGGATAGGAAAACAGAAGACGTTTTAGAGTCATACTCCCATGACAAAGTGATAAGTCGACTAGAATTGGATATTAGAAATGCCATCGCAGGGTTTACTGCTGTGCCCCTCGAAAGGATCGACCGCGAGACGAGCATATTCAGATTGGGCCTCGACAGTATCAGTACTGTTCAGGTTGCCTCTCGCCTGAGAACTCAAGGACATAACCTCCTTGCCAGTGATATTCTACAAAATCCTACGATCGCTCAAATTGCTTCACATCTTGAGCAAATTGGCACTTCCATGGGCGAGGAGAACAGTCAATATGACTTTGCCGCTTTTGATCAGAAGTTTCGGGACACAATTTGTTCGAAGATTGGCATCTCTCAAGATAACGTGGAAGCAATAAGACCTTGTACTGCTGTACAAAAAGGCATGCTTGCCCAAAGTTTGCATTCTGAAGGGCATGAATATATTAACAGCGTTTCTCTAGAGCTCTTGCCAGGTCACTCGATGACAAGAGTTAAAGATGCATGGGCTGCAGTTTGTAAAGTCCATGAGATGCTTCGGACAACATTTGCCCAAACTGAAGATCCGAACAGTCCGTTCGCAATGGTCACACTCACAAATGAATCATTCGTGCTCCCGTGGTTTGAAATCCGGGAGCAAGCCCCCTCGAAGGAAACCAATCACCTTGAGAACCCATGGTACATAAGCATAGAGCGAGAAGGGGATAAAACTCTGCTCATACTCACTGCACATCACGCTTTGTACGATGCCCAATCTATGCAGATGATTTTCTCGGACTTTACGAAGTTGTACCATGATCGAGCAGTTATTAGCCGTCCAGGTATCAACACGCTCTTGAGCTCAATTTTACAAGCATCTCAAGCGGACCAAAATGAGGAAAAAGCATTTTGGCAACAGCCAGAAAATCGGATCGTGGTCAATAAGTTCCCTGATCTAACTCCTCTGCGCGTCACGAGACCTAGCAATGCAGTTTGTGAAGTCAAATCTCTAGCTTCATTGAAAGAGCTCGAGGAGAAATGTCGAAATCTTGGAGTTACAATGCAAGCAGCTGGACAAGCAACTTGGGCGAGGTTGTTGATGGCATACACTGGAGAAAAAGTTACGACTTTTGGCATTACACTCTCAGGTCGATCTGTTTGTGGAGATGCCAATATGGTGGCCTTCCCTGCCATCGTTACACTTCCGGTCAACTGTCATATCACGGGCAATAATGGCGAGTTGTTGTCTAGTACTATGTCATCTAATGCAAAACTTCACAAGCATCAATTCACGCCGCTAACATCAATTCAAAAGTGGTCTGGCTATCCTGAGGGAAGAATATTTGATACCTTATTTGCATACCAAAAACTGCCTGAGGATGAAGATGTTCTGAGTCCGCCATGGAAGGTAGTCAATGAGGAAGCTACCGTGGATTATGTCATATCTCTGGAAGTTCAACCTTTGTTATCAGGTGAAATTATCATTCGACTATCCTTTAGGGAGGATATTGTACCCGCAGCACATGCAGAGCTTATGGTAAAACAATTTGATGCGTTACTACTAGATACGCTTGACAACCCAGATCATCCATGCGACGCAGCCCCCGAAATTGGAATGGGCTTACTATCCATCACTCCTGCCCAGGATCCAGTTCTCCCCGACTCTGTAACGCTTCTACATCAGCACGTTGAAAGAGGCTCCAGAAAATGGCCAGATAGAGTTGCTTTGGAGTTTGCTACTTGTCTCGAGCCAGGCAATTTTCAAAGCCAAAAATGGACATATCAACAGCTGGACGACGAAGCTAACAGGCTCGCTCAGATGCTCCATATACGTGGGACGACCCCGGGCGAGATAATTGCGATTTGTTTTGACAAGTGCGCCGAGGCTTCTTTTGCAATTATTGGTATCATGAAGGCTGGCTGCAGTTATGTTGCATTAGATCCTAATGCTCCTGCTGATCGTTTAAAGTTCATCGTGGAGGACTCTGCTGCGAAGTTGATCATCACTGCAGGAAATCCGGCGCAAATCCTTAAATCTTTCGTAGACGGAGAAGTTATTGATCTTACGGATCCTTCTGTACTTCACGGATTTAAATCCGAGGCGCCACGACTTTCAAGAGAAATTAATCCCCAGGATATCTCATATTGTCTGTATACATCCGGAACAACTGGTACACCAAAAGGATGTCTGCTTACCCACGAAAATGCTATTCAAGCAATGCTCGCTTTTCAAAGATTATTTGCTGGTCATTGGACCGCAGAATCGAGGTGGCTACAGTTTGCCTCCTTCCATTTCGATGTTAGTGTTTTGGAACAATTCTGGAGTTGGAGTGTTGGGATTTGCGTAGCTTCAGCTCCTCGGGACCTGATATTCGAGGACATCCCGGGCGCAATTCGACAACTAGGTATCACGCATATTGATTTGACACCAAGTCTTGCACGCCTACTGCACCCCAATGATGTCCCATCACTGTGGAAAGGCGTTTTTATTACGGGTGGTGAACAACTAAAGCAAGAAATCTTGGATGTATGGGGTGAACATGCTTGCATTTACAACGGATATGGCCCAACTGAAGCTACTATTGGGGTAACAATGTATCCTCGAGTGCCAAAGAATGGCAAACCTTCCAATATTGGTCCTCAATTCGACAATGTAGGATCATTTGTGCTAAAACCAGGCACAGAGCTGCCGGTCCTAAGAGGTGGTATTGGTGAACTTTGTGTTTCTGGAAAACTTGTTGGAAAGGGATACCTCAATCGCCCAGAACTTACATCGGAAAGATTTCCAACACTCAGCAATTTCAATGAACGTGTATATCGCACTGGAGATCTTGTCCGCATCTTGCACGATGGCACCTTTCTTTTCCTCGGGCGTGCTGATGACCAGGTCAAACTTCGTGGACAACGTCTTGAACTTGGTGAAATTAACGAGGTAATTAAGAAGAGTGGAAACGACCTCGAAGAGGTTGTCACTTTGGTCTTGAAACATAAAACTCAAGCTAAAGAGCAGCTGGTCACGTTTTTCGTCATTTCCGGAAAGAACGAATTGGAAAACAGCGAAGTAATCCCCTTAATTAGAGATGCTTGCAAATCGCGACTTCCTGGATACATGGTCCCTACACATTTCATTCCTATCAAAGCACTTCCACTTAACGCAAACAATAAAGTTGATTCGAAACAACTTGCAGCGCAATTCAACGATTTGGGTGTGGAAGATCTTCAAAATATGAGTCTCTCAGTGCAGAATCATGCAGAATGGACAAGGAGAGAAAAGAAGGTCCTCGATATTATCGTCAAGGCGTTTCCGGTCGAGGTTCCCTATTTGACACGGAGCTCGAATGTTTTCCAACTTGGTCTTGACTCCATTACAATGGTCACCTTTTCTCACTCTTTGCAAAAATTGGGGTTAATTGATGCTACTAATGCCACAGTTAGAAGCAATCCCACGATAGGGGAATTGGTTGAAGCACTCCTTGTTGCACAACCAAATGAAGGCAAGGAAAGCCCATATGTAATTGCAGCCCAATTGAATATTGTCGGGTTTTCACAGCAGCATACAACGTCTATTTGCAAGGAGCTAGGGGTAGGATTGGAAAAGATTGAGAGTATTGCACCTTGCACACCTGTGCAGGAAGGAATGATCTACAGGTTCCTTGAGAGTGATGGGAGGCTATATTTCAACAACCTCCAATACTGGCTGAAATCTGGAGTTGCTCCGGAAGAGCTTAAGGCGGCTTGGGATCGTGTCGTTTCTAATCTTCAGGTCTTACGGACCAAATTTGTATTGACAGACGATGGGTTTGCCCAAGTGGTTCTTAAATCTGGAGAATCATCACACAAAAGAGCATCAGAAGGCTCAACGAAAAAAGAAGAAATTCTCAAGAACCCATGGTCTTTTGAGATTGGGTTTGAAGCAGAAAAGAAAATGACCTTGAATATTTTCCATGGCCTTTACGATGGTAGCAGTCTGGGTATGATGTTGAATCACCTTTGCGATGAATTCTTCAATGTACAGGACATTCAATACGGGCCAGATTTTCATTCGTCATTGGCATATGGACCGTTGTCAATAATTCCTGGAGCCGAAGCCTTCTGGAAATCCCACTTGAAAGAGTGGTCTCATTTTTCATTACCTCATTACCACAAAGATAGAGGAAATAATGTGTTCAAAAATACCCTTGACCTAAAGGACTTTGAGAAAAGACGGAAAGCTCTATCTGTCGCCCCGCAAGCCATAATTCAAGCGGCATGGATCGCAGCTATTCAATTGATCATTTCTACAAACCTAACAACGATTGGTATTGTCACGTCCGGTAGAGGAATAGATTTCGAAGAAGTTGAGAAAGTTGTTGGACCTCTTTTCAACACCGTGCCCTTCCATCTTCCCATTCAATCTGGCACCCAAATGTCCACTTTGATAAAAGATTGCCATTCAATTAACATGAAAATCCAAGAATTTCAGCACACGCCTTTAAAAGATATTACGAAATGGATTGCAGGTGGAGCTAGCAGTCCACTCTTTGAGACCCTCTTTGTGTTTCAACGTCCCGATATTAATGAGAAACGATTTTTGAATCGTCTAGGGAGGAATAACGCAGTTATTGACATTAGTGATACAGATGTAAGTGAAGAGCACAACCGTTGATTAGAAGGTCGACCTAACTATTGAGTAGTATCCATTAGCACTCGAAGCTACTTTAAACCACGATAATACCAAGCTTGCGCTGAATATTGTTGCCAAGAGCTCGGCTGTGACGAAAGTCATGGGGATGCTTGTGCTCCAGAACATGAATGAGATGATTCACAACATTCTTAGCGGCAAAGATGAAGAGATGGAAATTATTAGGATTAAACAAAATGATCATACGAATCTGGGTGACAAGTTGAATCTGGGATTACCTCGCGCTCGCCCATCGGACGAACCACTTCCAAGCGGAATAGTTCTAACAAAACAGCAAATAAACGCAGTTTGTAGCGAGGTTGCAATCCTGGCTAAGGTTGACAAGATACATAACCATGAGCCTAGATCTATCTTCCAACTTGGACTTGACAGCATCGATGTAATCAAATTATCTTCACGACTGCGAAAGAACGGAATTGAACTATCTGTTAGCGAAATCATCAAATGTCAGACTATCACCAAAATTATAGAAAACGCGAGACTTTTGAAAGCCAAGCCACACAGCTCTTCTTATATCGACAAACTGACAAAGATTGGCGAACAGCTTCATGAGCATCTAAAGTCTAGACTTCCTTCTAGAATTGAACGGATTTTGCCAGCTACACCTTTACAAGAGAGCATGTTGAAGGAGATGGTAGACTCTAACTTCAAAAGCTATTTGACTCTGCAGGTCTTTGAATTAAGTGAAAAGACTCAAGAAAAAAGGTTATTGAACGCCGTGGATCGTGTTATTGAAAACTCACCCATTTTAAGGACGACTTTTCTTGAAGTTCAAGACCCGCAGTCTCCCGTGAATTATGCACAAATTATTCATGAAGATTGGGCTAAAGTCTCTGAAATGAGTCCGGTCATAGGGAATACACATAAGAGTCTCGAAGACCTTTTACAAGAACTAAAAACCAGATCAAGAAAACATTGGGCGTCGATGGAGCACAATTTGTTCGGAATACTGCCCGTTCATTTCGGAAACAGGAGGTTTATAGTAATGACAATCTCACATGCTCTTTACGATGGTGGATCACTGCCGATGATGCACGATGATATCAGCAAAGCATATTGGGGCAAAGAGATTACTAGGCGGCCTGATTATGGGTGGTACCTAGCAGAGGTTTTCAATTCTATTACCGATGAAGCAAAAGATTTCTGGAAGGCGACACTTGGGGATTCGCCACCCTCCGTATTTCCAAAACAAAAACCACCACCAACGGACGAGATTGTCACTCACCAATGTGAAAAGAAGTCCAAATTCTCACTACAAGAAGTCAAAAGTTTCTGTCGCTCTTCTAATATTACGTTACAAACACTAGGACAAACATGCTGGGCCTTAGTTCTTGCAGAACTCATGGGTCAGCTTGATGTTATATTTGGTACTGTGCTTGCTTGTCGTGATACACCCGAAGCGAGCAGAGTAAACTTCCCATTGTTTAATACTGTGGCAGTTCGAGCGATAATTCGTGGAACTCTGGGTCAAATGCTTCGGGATATGCAAGAGAAGAGCGATATAACACGTCAATATCAACATTTCCCCCTTCGTAAAGCTCAAGCATATGCACTTGGGTCTCGAGATGATGTAACCAAAGGCACCACTATGTTCGACACATTATTCACGTATCAAGGTACTAGGCCTGAGGCGGAAATTGATCCATTATATTCGTCGTTGGGTGGCTCTTCAAATGTTCAGTTTGCAATCTGTGTTGAAATGGAGGTAGAAGACAAATCCGATAAACTTTACTGGACGACGGCTTGTAAATCTTTTGCTAGAAATCTGACGCAGACCAAAGATATTCTCGAAAATTTAGATACACTTCTCGGAAAAATTATGAAAAACAGGCAAGAGCAGGCTATTACGATTCACTCCGATGGAGTCTCAATTTGCGGGTCCCCGAAATTTCAACCTCGAGACATATCCCGCCCTCAAAGAATCCCAAAAGCACTTTCTATCCGTGAAAATTGGTCACAAACCGAATGGAAACTTCGAGAAGCAATCTCTGTCATCTCAGGCTTGCCGGAAGAGGATATCCTGAGAGATTCAACGATCTTCCAGTTGGGCTTGGATTCAATTACGATACTCAAGCTTCCAGCACTACTCAAGAAGTGCAACATCTCCCTAACTGCTTCGGAAATCATGAGATATCTCACAATCCAGGATATCGCCAAACACCTATCTGGGAAATATGAAACGCAACTGGATGTTCTTATCGATGCCGATGTTATTTTTGCTCAATTTACGCCATTGATTGATCAGTTCAAGCTTGATCATTTACAAGCTACTTTGGGTGAGATAAAATACATCATGCCCGCAACAGCAGGACAAAAATACATGATTAGACATTGGCAAAATTCCCAAGGGTCTGTCTTCTATCCAACTTTTAAATTCAAGTTGTTCGATGGCTTTGATCGACATCGACTCGATTTTGCGTGGTTTAAATTGCTATGTCAACACGATATCCTACGTACTGGTTTCATTGAGTCGCGTACAGATTCAAATATTGCTCAGATTGTTTACAGAAATCCGTCAAATAAGATCGTTTATCTAACAGAGTTATCCAAGCTTGAAGAATGTATCGAACTCGATGATCTAGAAAACCTCGAAGATCCACCACTCCGTCTTTTCGTCATTACGGATAATTCCAAGTCAAATACTTTTAATCGAGATGTCGAAATGCACCTAGTTATCCACCACGCTCTTTACGATGGCATAAGCATCTCGTTGTTGATTCAGAAGTTGGTAGCCTGGTATGAAGACTCGCAATTCGTCTCCAGCCTTCCAGTTCCTAAAGATAGATGGAAGACATTTGTAGCGACAGCGATACAGGAAAAAAGCAAACAGTCTGTGAGGGATCAGTGGGTGAATTATCTTGGCTCTGCTCCTGATAATATTTCAAATTCAGATTTGCTCGAGGAATACGAATCACTGGAGACAGAAATTGAAGAGCCAAGGCGAGTCGAGGTTTTTACACCTGGTTTACCAGCAAAACGCCTGAGGTCACTCGCTCGAAATGCCGGCGTCTCGGTTGATCATATATTGATCGTGTTGGCTTCCAGACTTTTGAGAATAAAACAATTCGAGAATCATTTTCAAATTCCTCCTTCCCAATGCCTAAACAGCAACGGAGAAGACCTCATCGTAGGCCTGTATCTGGCAAACCGCTTTCCATTTTCGAAAAATCTTTCTTCAATGCTAGCTCCAACGCTCAACTTATTACCAATCAAAATTACAGAGAAGAACGCAAGTTTCGGCATCAATTTTGCTTTGCCATGTGAGGAGTTAGCCAAAGGTGTACAGAGAGATTTGGGAAATATTGGCGTTGGGGGGATGGCTAATGTGGGCCTGGATGAGATTTATCGGTGGACTGGAGTGAAGGTGTATGGCTGGATTAATATTGTCAGGGCAATAGACAATGGTGAGAAAACGGATGAGGGTAAAGAAGTGAATGGAAATACGTGTGAGGAATTGGATTGGGAAGTAATTGGGAAATCGGATGAGGTAACGGAAACGGAGAAAGATGCTCAAATGGCGGAAAAGCACAAGGAGAATAACAAACCTTGCGGAACATTTTGTCCTTTTGTTCGAAGGAGGCGAAAAGAGTTGAATGAAGGAGAACTTCTCCAACCGGTTGTTGAAAGGGAAGCGTATGCGAGAGTGGTTCCGCCGAAGAGGAATACGAAGATGTCAGCTGTGAAGGATTTCGGAGCGTACCCGGTAAGTTCTGATATCTCAATAATTTTCCTCTCTTTTCTTAAGACCTATCTATTCCTGTCCTCGTAGAATTTCGATTTCACATCTTGATTTCCCCCTCCGCCTTACACCCTACTTGTTCCCCCTCTATCCTAATCATCCACCATCTTCTTGCAAAGCACAAACCAAACCAAACCAAGCCAACTAACAACTCCCCATCAAAGCCATCGGTCGATATAGAAATCCGCTACAATCCCGAGAATGAAACAATCGATATCGGCATCTTTGGACCAGCTGATAAGATTGGTCTTGAGGAGGCGGCCTGCTGGATAGAGCTTTTAGGGGACCAGGTTTAGATTTGGATTTGGATTTGGATCTGGATTTTGAGGATGGTGGGGCGTTTTATGGTATCGTTTTGCTGCGCTGCGTGATGTTTGTAGGTCGAGGAACTATTGATGTCTAGCTAGGTATGGATAGACTCGGAATTCTAGTTTGGCTTCTTACCTTGGATTTTAACACGCCCTTGTTTATTTTACTCGGTACCCGTTTCATGCTTCTTTCTCTACGAGTATTTTGATTAAGTCACCCAATGCACATATAAAGCACGGATTTATCTCGAGACTGAAAAATAAATAAGATGGAGATTTTTTTGGCCAATTTCATCATATATTGGTAAGTATTGATACTTAACTAACACTTAAAACTATCCAATCCTAACCTATCCTATTCTGCTTCTCATCTCATCATATCATTTCGCATCGCGTGAAAATTCCCATCAATCGATCAACTCACTAATTGACATACTTGATAGCATATCCCAACGCCAAATCCAGACATCCTATTATTTAGAAGCCCAAAAAAAAATGAACGTCAAATTCAAATGTGTTTGCAGAAATGAATTCGTATCCTGTTTCCTCGACTATCTGCCTCCCTCCCTCCAGATTTCATCTAATACCGATCGTCATCGTGACGTCTTCCGTGCGAGTGGCTAGAGTGTCTCGAGTGACTTCTATGCTCATGGCCATGGTGTCCTTGGTGTCCATGACCATGCTCATGACCATGCTCATGATGTCTTCCGTGTCTCTCCTCCTCGTAGCCTCCGTGTCCGCTATACTTCTCATCCCTATATCCTCCATTATACCCATGCTGCGCATGCTGCGGATGTAAAGCCTCCCCCTCTCGCGGCGGCGAACATTCTCTCCCCGTCTGTGCGTCCTCGTAGTATTCTACATCGCGATCATTGTGATCCTTGCGGTATTTCTTCACCTTGTTTCCGAGGAATTGCCCGGCTATCATGCCGCCGGCTGCATATAGCAGTTTTCCCATTGTGCCGCGTCCGGTTTGCGAGGCTACGCCCCAGCCACCGGCGGCGCCGAGTCCCATTGACACGAGTCCGCGATCGCCTTCGACGGGTTGTCCGTTGGCGTCGAGTTGAGGGGGTGGAAGATTGGCGCCCGGCTCGTTATAAGTGGCGGCTGGGGCGCCATATGGTGCGGGTGCACCGTATGGGGTTGCAGCTGGTGAGTACCCGCGGTTGTCAGCGTAGGTGTTTAGCTGTTGGTTTGAGTATGGATCGT
>NGKH01000027.1:381072-394004 GCA_002162575.1 Sclerotinia glacialis
GTTGGGGGTATGGTTGAGGGGGTGGTGCGGCACCATAGGGTTGATGGGGTGGGTAAGGATTTCCACCTCCGTAGAATTCTTGGTTGGACATCTTTGGTTGATTTGCTTTTGCTTTTGCTTTGTTGGGAGTATCTACTGTTCTCGTGTTGTGTTGTATTGGATTGTTCAGTGAGTTTGAAGTGTTTGAAGATGTTTGTGTCAAGTTTGCAGAGAGAACTAGAAACGAAACGGTGCGATTTCTGATCGAATGAATGTGAGCAGAAGAAGAAGACGGGTAAGATGAGGTGGGCAAGAGTATTAGTATTTATATTAGCACGAGGTATATACGGCGAATATTATTGAGGCACTGTTAGGGCAGTGAATCATCTGCAGCATCGAAAGCCTAAACGATAAAGCTGACTATTGTAGGTATGTATTATTATTATTATTAGCGGGGAAGAAGCCAGATGTGGAAATGTATTGGCTTGTTGTCTGGCTTCATTCCGAGTTCCGACTTGAGGGGCAGCTACGGTACCGCTAGCTATGGTACTGCGCCACGAGTATCCTGAGTATCCTGGTTACCCTCATGCAATGGAAGGATTCTAGAAGATTGAAGAAGTTTTTGGAGGGGAGGGGCTTTGAGGAGGATGAGGAATAATGAATAATCTATAATCTTGGGAATGAATCGTGTGCGCTGGTATGCAATTGAAGTTGTGTGGATGATTTTGCTATCTTGGAAATGATTTGATCACCTGTTCTGATAAGTATAGTATGTAAGGTTAGAAACATTCACATTTACTCCGTACATACATAATGGCACCGGACTTTCTATTAGGCTATTCGCATTCGCATCCACATCTATCTACTCATAGGTAACCAATCTTATGAATCGTACAGAGAAAACCCTTCAGCAATTCCTCCAAATCAAAAGACACTCTCTACTCCGTGTTTCTCTCGCTTCCAGCCCCTTCATCATTTCATCAACTCATCACAACTAATCACAACTAATCATCTACCCATTCACCAATAAGGTACTCATCAACCCTTCAACCAGCACCAAAGAAAAAGAAAATAAGAGAAAAAGAAAAAACGTCATCAACCCTACGCCTTACACCCAACCGCCAAGCCACAAATCCTCAGCCCCGCCCCGCCACCCCGCGCAACGAAAAGTGACCAAATGCCGATTTTCCGTTCTTGGCACGTTTGGCGGTTAGACTGGTTAGATAAATACGGAGTAGGTAGATTGATTTGCAAATTACTCCGTAGCTATGTCAATCATTCAATAGGTAATACCTACTCTGAGTCTAGACAAATATCACGCGGTGAGTTCCGCCTATTGATTAGGGAGGGCAGGGTTGTTGTGGATGTTATATCGATGAGCATTTTACCTCGTGATGGATGAATGGATGGACCGATGACTTGACTGGAGTGGAGTTCCGATGTTGTCTAGATCTCAGAATCTACGGAGTCGGCTATTGATTGATTGATTGTTTGATTGTAGCCGAGGATAAATGGATCTGCTAGTACAGTAGGTATGTGTGTACCTATGCGAACGGTGACTCCGAAGATGTTGCTTATGGATATGGATATGCATACCGATACCGGTATGGGTACCGATATTGAGTATTGTGTTGGCAAAGTATTGAGTAATAAGTCACGACGTGTGAAAGTGCTGGATTTTTAGGCTTGGCATTCATTATATGCTATGTCATTTGAGTCTATCCATCCGTGATTTTACGGAGGCGGAGGCGGAGGATGAGGATATTCTTGTATTTATTCAAGGATCGATGTGGCTATATATAATGATATCAATCTGTAGAAGAAGAGAGTTTCCATGATGAAATATAACATGTAAAATAATATGTATGCTTAGTTAATGCTCAACCCAATCGCCTTTCGTTTACCCTCTAAATATTTCCAACTTCTTCAATCAGTCACTGTAATCTAGACCTTCGATACCCATCATCCATTCCGACCATCTCATCATAAAAGAATCCTAATCCTCCTCCCTCCATCGCGGCTTGTCTCTGCATCATCTCATCTTGTCCCATTCCTATCCCCACTTCACTAACCCAGTCTTCCACATATGGAGATTGATAATTTGTATCCACACGATGGTCATGACCACCTCCATGATTCCGAGCACCAGTATGATAAGTAGCAAGCGGCGTCATTCCCATTTCCCGTCGTTCAATACCCATCTCCCGTCGCAAATCCGCACTACTTCCACTTCCCAACGGAGAATGTATAGATCCGTAGCGGGAAGATGTAAGTGGACTGTCCATTTCGCCGTACATTAGAGGGTTGGGACTTTCTTGAATTGTATTATGGTGTGCCTGCGGACTCCTCATGGTCATTTCGTTGTACATCATGCGGGGTGTGGAACGGTGGGATGAACGTGGGGAGTTTGGATAATATAGGGCGGCTTGATGTTCTGGCGCCATTGCGAATTCAGGAGGACCAGGTCCGAGATCCTGGAATTGTGGTGGTGAGATTGGGATGTGTGGGGAATGGTACCGAGGATGCATGCGTGGATTGGGAGAAGTTTCTTCGAGTGGATATTGACGGCTTGTATTGGGAATCCCTCGACTTAGTGATCTGGTTGTCATGTTGCGGTTCACAACGTGATCAAAAGGTGCATATTCATTTGACCGTAGAGGCGATTGCCATCTTCTCTTGTCGATTTCTTCAAAATGTTCGAGCCCTGCTGGGTATGGATCGTCCACGCGAGAATTACGATTACGAGGATCTTGATTACCAAGCCTGAGAGCTTCAAGACCTCCTGGGTTTTGACTGATGCTTCTAGATCTTGGACCTATCCCTCCAATTGCAAGAGCTTCTATACCACCCGATCCTTCCATATATCTTTCACCTGGACTAGAATGATTTCGTTGAAGTAAAGGCAATCCCATCGAAGAGGTTGGATCTCCAAATATGGGAATTCCTCTACCCGAATTTCTTATCCGATTCATTGAAAATTGATCTCTAGTTAGTTGTCTTGAATTGGGGTTGAAATTTGGACAGCCTTCCCAGTGAACTCCGTTTTTCTCGTGGCGGATATCGTAGCAACCAGAGGTTGAACCCTGGCGATTACTCAGATGTGAAAGAGCATGTCTAGAATCACGATGATGAGATCGTCCCAGACCGATACTTTCGAGAAGCATGTTGAAAATTGGTTTGGGTTTTGATATTGACCCAGAATCAGTGGTATAAGTTTAAGATGAGGATAATGTGAAGATAATGGGAAGAAAAGAGGATGGAAAAGGGAAAGTGGAAAGACCATAAAGCAAACTTCTACATCTGCATGAACCGATACCGGATGCGACAGCGGACAGTAATATATGAGTCAAGATATCTTCTGACTATAGAGATACCCATAGGAGGGAAGAACTGACGTTTAAATTGTTTGCTTGTTGAGAAATTTTGACAAACTGTAACACTTGTTCATGGTCAAAATCAGTGCAGCGTGACGGACTGTAGGGTTAAAGCCAATGGAACAATTAGATACCGACATTGCCCAAAAACATGAATTTCAATAGGTAGATTAATGCTTGCGTGCTCGAAAAGTTGTCGCATCGATCTTTCGGGTGAGCAAACAAACATTCCGATGCAGACTCGGCTTATGGCTATGGAACCGTCCGGTAGTCGGATGTTTCCAAAGAGTATTCGAGGAAGTAAGTGATGAGTGGAAATCGCCTAGAGACTCTCTTAATTCAATATAAAATACCTACAGACGTTTCCATTCTCAGAGCGATAGTATTCGAAAAAAGGGAAGATAATCTCATCATGTCCATGATATATCCATCTCGAGAATGAGAAACTCAATTCAAAGCCATACCGGCACGGATGATTATTCTCGAGCCTGGGCCTAGGGTGAATAGACATAGGGAACTCCTTTTTGTGGTATGTTGCATATGTATTGATCGATTGATTGATGGGAAAACGATCGACTCCAGAAAGTCCCGACTTCAATTGGATCGATGCCAGTCGTATTGCCACAATCTCCAGATAGATTGACTGATGCAGAAATGATGAAATACAGATAGAAGTGGTGATGTAGTACAGAGATATTAACTATAGTAAACATATTGCACTTGAATATGAGGGACTATTTGTAAAAAGATATTGAATATAAGGTGGTTATATAAGAAAGAAACGGGCCTATCAAAATATTCATGTCAAATATTCTACCCTCCATGGCAAAGGTAAGATTACCTACATAATATGATAGGTCCCAGTACCCCTTTCTTTTTATATATAACCTCATTTCATATTTAATATCAACTCATTGACTCTCCGCTAGCCTTTTAGCAAAGTAATATAAAAAGGGGGAAATGAAGCATCGCAGGTGTCATGTATATCATCGACATGAACAAAATATCAAATGAAATGAAATGATGGAATCTGCCCTTGTAGTTGATAACCTTATAAATAAGGCCACATTACCCTTCACGAACCAAAAACCCATCACGCTAAACTATAAACATACTAACTCCCTCAAGAAAGTTGAAGCTTCTAACCGTCGACCCTTTCTTGCCCTTCAACTTCCTTCGCTTTTTTTGTACGAAATTCGAGGTCCCTCAAATTCCAAAGAACATCCACTTCCCCCCGCAAATTCACTAAGAAAATTCAATCTCCAATCAATATCGTAAGATATTTATTCAAAGACAACTTTAAACCTTCTTTACAATCTTTAAACAGTACCTGTTACCTATTTAAATTTGTGCGCATTATCGCGTTCAATCTAAAAAGTCGCCCACGTTCTTCAAAACTCTACATCCTCGATACTTCCCTCTTAACTTGTGCAAACATTAGGAAGCTACCAACGAAATCAATATGCCTTCGCAAATGCCGTCAAGTTTTGCTTCTGCAGCAGCAGCTGGTTCAGGTTCAGGTTCAGGTTCAGGTTCAGGTGCGGGTTCAAGCCGTGATTCTCGAACTGGAAGGAACGAAAGTGCTCGTGGTACTGAATGGTATGTTTGATTTCTTCTCAGTACCTTTTGTCCACATATTGCAATCATCTTTTTTGCTTTATCCGACTTAATTTGGACAAAATTATATCTACATTACATTTCGTTTCGTTTCATCAGTTTTCTTCCCCCAATTCCTTTTTAGTTGCCTGCTTGATTGTTTGGATATTTCAGACGTCATTAGTACAATAAACCATGCCATTTTTGGGAGTGGATGAGAACTACGAACTTCATTCGCCAACCAGCAAACGTCTTCGACGTATTGAAAGTCATTCAGATCCTATAACTAATGCGATATTATATTATAGGGCAAGAAGAGATAATAGATCTACCAATGGTAGTGGCACGTTGACCTTCCGTCGTTCTTCTAACGCTCCTCATACACTATCCGCACAAGCAGACAATCTTCCAGCACAGAGTCTCGAAGTTTCCGAGGATTTACCACATCAACAAACTCAATTATATGAGCCATCTGTCCCTGCAGATCTTCGTTATCCAAAATCTCATCTATTGGATTTATATCAAAAACACCGAGAAGCTAAAGATTCTGGCGCACGCAATGGTGATGTTTCAAGACTCTATGTTGAAGGCTGGAACCCTGGTCAATCAAATGGAACAAATGGTCGAGCATGGGGTAAGGTTACTGATGGCAGAGAGACTCATGGTCCAGATGCATGCTGGGATATGACAGGTAGTCAGCGACCAGTTTCTTTGGAAGAGATGACCGAAGAGGAGAAAACCGTCAGTTTTCCTACCTATTAGCTCGACGCAGTTATCCAATACTAATCTGTACATTAGCTTTTCACTACTGACGTCAATTCTCCTATGAAACCACCACCCCAAAATCAGAACAAGGGTCCGAACGAACAAGGATCAAATACAAATGGTCGCAAAACCTCCATTTCTCATGGTTCTGGCAATTCCAATTTCGCAGTTACCTCGCCAGCTTCGAGCAGACCTGGTACACGCCGCAGAGAGACGAGCGATGCAATTCCATTTTCTGCTGCTGGATTAGGATCCCCTGCCGGAACTGGTCGATTCCCTCGCGACGAGTCTTCTCCTTTTTTCACTCGCAAACTCACGGACTTGAAGGATGACGGAGACGATCGACCGGAGGAACCAAAGAGCTCCCTGCCATTCGGTCCATTAATGCGTTCTAATACAGGTGGGGTTAATTTGGGAAGTGCGCCATTGTCTCCTTGGGGACCAGCGCCCACAAGCGCCACAATGACTCCAATGGGAACTTTTGGTGCCTTTGCAATGCCAACTCCCACAACTCCAGGTGAGAAACGACCAGGTTTTGGTAGCATTCGCGGCGAGAGTCGGCTTGCACATCTCATGCCAAAGGATAAGCCGGAGGATAGTGCATCGCAACCCGCCGAACGCCCGTGGAGAAGTAGACCTCGAACCGATACAGACCCATTCGGCGAAGATAATATTCCTAGCGGCAGCGCTGGCCTTGGAGGTGGTCAAGATACAAGCCCAACCTTGAATCCTCAGCGAAAGGCACCAGGACTTGACACGCCAATCCGTGGACTATCGAGTGATTTTGGGATGTCAGATTTGCCTGGTTTTAGGGATGCTCAGCTACGTGCTCAAAATCACCAGACGCCACAAGGACAGCAGCACTACAATGAGCCACTGAGCCCAGATACTAATCCTTATCGCAGCCCACCCGAGGAACGAAGAGAGAGAATTGGACATGAGGATAATTCCTTCGACGATGATCATTCTCATGACCGACCTCAACCATTAGGAGGCATCCCAGAGCATACGCCAAATGCTTTTAGTAATCTTTCCAGAAACTTTGGCAGTGGAGCTTTCGATGGAAGCGATCGTAGCCAGACGTCCAGTGTCGTAGGTGGTGTGTCCCGGGGACCATTCACGGCTTTAGCCGGACTTCCATCTTTGAGTAATATTGGTAATATGGGTGGGTGGCCAACAAACAATATGGTTTCGACACCGGATCGCGAAAGTCGATCAGTATTTCCAAGTGCGTTTGGAAACTCCATATTTGGGCCCATGGGCGAGTTACCATCTCCAATTCACAGTTCTATGGGTGGAGGTATGTTTGGCCATGGCAACCCAATGGGATCTATCGGACGCGGAAGTAAGCTCGGATCGTTGTTCCCTCCCGCTATGCAGGCTCAGATGCAGGGCGCAGAGAACGACAATCCTGGTGAAATTGGAGATCTGAGACAAAACAGCGCATTTGGAGCGATTGGCCGAACCCCATTGCACAGCCATGGCTCATTCTTCGGATCTGAACCTCGTACCCAGGAACCATTTTCTGCAGCGGAGTCTCAGCCTATTACAACCGTTCCACAAGCTCCTTCGGCTCAATCTAATTACCAACAAACCCAAACTGGGTCGGATTCTGCACCAGGTCAACTTCCTAATGCTCAACAACGCACTATGGTTATGCCAGACAGAATGAGATGGATTTACCTTGATTCACAAGGACAGCCCCAAGGACCTTGGTCTGGATTGGAAATGCATGATTGGTACAAGGCCAGTTTCTTTACTGCTGATCTATCGGTCAAAAAACTTGAAGATAATGAGTTTGAACCCCTTGGTCAGCTTATCCGTCGTATTGGTAATTCACGCGAACCATTCCTTGTACCTCAAATGGGCATTCAGCATGGACTCCCTACTGCCCAAGCTACACCTTTCGCCTCCACTGCTACAGCTCCTGCTGTTCAACCTGGATCTGTTCAACCTCCCTTTGCTGGAGCTTTCCCAAGTTTCGGTACTACGTTGACTGCCGAGCAACAGAACAATCTGGAGAGACGCAAGCAAGAGGAACAATACCTCATGGCTAGACAGAGGGAGTTTTTGGCGCAACAACAGGTCAGCTTGAAGCAAATGCAAATGGGTGGCCTTCCTTCCACCTTGCACCATCATTCAAGTGCGCATAGCTTGCAAAGTCAACCTAGCTTCGGTAGCATGACATCGCCAATCTCTATGCCACCTCAACCTCCAATGCCCGGTGGGTTCTTTGAAGCTGGCCCCAGACCCGGCCTATCTCAGATGATGGGAGGTATGCCCAATGAGTTTCTTCACGATGATTTAGCTCGGCTTGGCCTTCAAGACCGTCAGCAGCCCGGAGCGGCTGGTGCACAAACCTCCCAAGCTCAGCAAATCAATGCGCTTTTTGGTCAACCTCAGCAGATCGGTGCGCAACGTGAGCCACCTCGAGCAGAACATAATGACCCACAAGGTTATATAGCTCGTCTTCGACAATTTGAACAGCTTAGAGCTGAGCATGATGCAGAGGAAGGAGCTCAATCCTCCACGAATGAGGATGCTACTCCTTTGGCACAAGCTCAACCGGAACCACAGGAACAGCAATCACAATACGAAGAAGAAGAGACTGTGTTGGAAGAAACTCTTGCACCAAAATCTCCCGAGGTTCTCTCTTTGACTCAGCAGATCAAGGATCAACAAGCAGCTTCCACCGCCGCAGCGCCTTCCAAGCAATCTCCGATTTCTGCTCCTCAACCCGAGTCCCCCTGGGCGAAGGTGAATACTAGTCTTCCAATGCCTTTCCCACCCCCTGCACAATCGATGACACCTCTTCCTGCTCCAACTGCTCAAAGAGGTCGCTCCGGCTTGCCCGATTCATTACACGCTGAAGTTCAATCACGCTCTGAGACGCCCGAGGTAGTTAGTGCTGGACCAACCCTTGCTCCATGGGCTGTTCAACCGGTTGAGGCTCCTAAAGGTCCTTCTCTTAAGGAGATCCAAGAAGCCGAAGCCAAGAAGGCTGCTAAAGCAGAGGAAGCTGCCGCTGCGGCACGTCGTGCTCTTCATGAACAAGAAATGAAGTTGCTAGCTAGTCAACCAGCTGCACCCGCTCCTGGTCTTCCAACAACATCTACCTGGGGAGCTATAGCTACACCCACAACTCCTTCTAATGCCCCCTCTGTCTGGGCCAAGCCTGTTGCAGCCAAGACTCCCATAGCTGCCACTTCCTCCAAGAAGACGCTCGCAGATATTCAAAGAGAAGAGGAATTGCGTAAGAAGAAACTTGCAGCCACTGCAGCAGTATCCCAACCTTCTCCTGTTGCAGGCGGGAAACGCTATGCCGATCTTGCAAGCAAGCCATCTGTAATCACTCCCACCATCGGAGGAGGCTGGGCTACTGTCGGCGCCGCCGGGAAGGTCAAAATTCCAACAGGACCATCTGGTGCAGTTGCGCCTGTCCCTGTTCGTTCTGCCAGCAGTGCTTCCGTTGCTAGTCCCGCTGTTCGCACAATTCGCCCAGCACCATCTGCTCGCAGTATAACCATGGCTGGCAGTCAGACCGGTGGTAACGTTGCTAATGAAGAGTTCAAGAAATGGACAAAGGCTACTTTGAGTGGCAAAGAAGGCCTCAATTCTGACATTGATGGTTAGTCGAACTTTCTTATCTTTGATCCATTTCATACACTAACATATCTTCAGTCGACGTATTCATGGCTATGTTGTCTTCATTTCCAGACGAGACAAGTATTATTGCTGATGTAGTGTATTCTAATTCTCGTGTGATGGATGGTCGTCGCTTTGCTGAGGAATATATTCGCCGCCACAAATTGGCTGAGAAGGGTATTGTTGAACTTGCTAATACTGGATCAAATGATAAGTCTGGTGGAGGTGGATGGAGTGAAGTTGCCAAGAAAGGTCCACCAAAGGAGGAACCTACAGCTGGCTTCAAAGTTGTTCCCAATAAGAAGAAGGGAAAGAAGTGAGTGGCTGTATGAAATTGATTGAATACACTCTGCTGCATTATGGATAGCTTGTCTGAATAGCAATTTTGTATGTATCTCGGAATAGGTTGTTCATTCTAGTCCGCGGTCTACTTCATGATGAATCTGGTGTCTTTAGCTTATTGATCAGCGAAGGAAGAAACATATCCAAGTTCCCAACCATAGCTATAAAATAGCATCAGCGTCAATGTACACTGCTTGGAAATGAAATGATTTATTATCTCATAATATTATAAAATGATGACTGGAATTTTGAAAAAGACAGAAGTCAAATTCTAATGAACAGATGAAATATGAGTTTTAGTTACTCCAAAATGCTCTCGCTTACAAATCATCCTACCCGACCTTGATAAATTTTTCCCACATGAAAAAAAAAAAGTAAAGCCCTCGATACAACAATAATATATTCATCATGTCTTTCGCCTCAGATTTATCTACTGGTGGTAAAGGCGGTACCTTGGATGCTATATTGTTCAACTTAGAGCAATTAAAACAACTTGAAGCTGTGTCAGAGATTATCACCAATTACCTTGATGGCGATTACAAAGCCGTCCTCCGCACGCCCACAGCGCAAATCCTAATTCAAATTTTAGCAGAGAATGTTCATCTTTCCAAAGAGGAACAAACTCTCGCTCTCAAAGATGCAAATCTTCAAAATCGAGAAGTTATTCTCTATACTTTCATCACGGGATTGGCAGCTTTTAATGCATTTCTCCAAACCAATGTTACGGGACCATCAGTTGATTTCGGGGACGTTTTTCAGAGCTCGGAATGGAATACCAGTGAACTGAGGGAGAAATGTTTGAGGAGTTTGGATGTGGATGGTGTGAGCGTTTATCAACATATTCCCAAAGTGGAATTATTTTGCCTGGCGAGATATATCTTCACGACGGTTTTTCCCAGACGTTCTTGGGTGAAGACTTGGGATTGTAAATGGATGAGAATTAGGATTAATGCTTATCATCAACGACTCCTGAGTGGATATTCCATGAATGGGAGAATGAGTGATTCGACTGTCTTGCAAGATTTGATTGAGCAGGATTTGAAGGATTTAGAGGGAGAAGTCTTTGCAGAGGAGAGTGCATTTGGTACGGATGCCAAGGTTATGTTGTTGTTAGAGAAGGCGCAGATTTATATCACGGAGGGCTTGGATTTGAAGGCGAAGGAGAATGTTAAGAAGGCTAGTGAGGTTTCAGGATTTGAGTATGCTCTCTCTGGCGCTTTGGGGAAAAGAACGAAGTTTCAACAAAACGATATTTCGCAGTTGGTGGTTTTTGCGAAGAGTAAGGATGCTACTAGTGCTGAGGCTGGGGAGTCGTTTGAGAAGTCGAAGGAAAGTGCTCACCCATCGGATGAAGCTGAGGAGCAAAGCACAACTGGTCCTCAAGCATTGGAGTTGAATGATGATACATTATTGGAATCTATCGAGTTTGCCAAAACGCCATCAGACAAAGTGGATAACTCCAGCCTACCAGCAGCTTTAGCTGGTATGAAACCGGATGAGCAGCCACAACTTCATCCTCTGGACCAGATTACCCTGTTAACGGAAGCAACTCTTAAGGATACTCTATCTCCTCTCGATAAATTAAACAGTGAAGAAATCTTACCGTACGCTGTTCGTGTCCTATCAGACAAACCTACAAATTGGCAAATCTACACACAGGCTCTCTTGGTTCGAAGTAGGATTGAGGCTCATAGATCTAGAACTCAAGAAAGATCTGTTTTACAACTTCAAGTCATCGTGGATCAAATTATCGCCGATACACAAGAATCCACGCCGTTGGCAGACGCCGATGGAGTGCCCCAAATCCAAGTCACTTCATTCCTTCCTCGGGCTAAAGCTGGCGAATCTGCCCCTGTGACTGAGAGATTAAGATACGTTAACCAACTCAACACTCCTACACGATGGGAAATCGAAACCGAACTCGCATTCGCATGGTCCAATGCCGGATCTCTCATCAGCGCCCTCGAAATCTTCAAGAGATTAAAGATGTGGGCCGAAGTAGCCTTATGTTATCATTCCGTAGCCCAAGAAGATAAAGCGCGACAAATCGTCCGAAGACAACTCTACTACTCTTCCAAAGGGCCGGAAATGGATAGATATGATATAGATGCCGAAGCCGTCGTTAAAGAAGAATGGGACGGTGAAATGCGCTTTCCACCTCCACCCCACGCACCCCGTCTCTGGTGTATCCTAGGAGATCTCGACCAGGATCCAACCTGCTGGAACCGAGCCTGGGAAATCTCCAAACACCGCTACGCCCGCGCTCAACGTACTTTAGGTGATTACTATACACGACAAAACGATCTCACTGCAGCTCGTGAAGCATACCTCGCTTCTGTAGTCGTAAATCGTCAAAATAACGACACTTGGTCTCGTCTCGGCGACATCGATCTCAAGACTGGTAATTGGGATGGCGCCGTTATTGCATTTCAACAGAGTATCATGATCGACGATACCGATGCCAAAACATACAGTAACCTCGGATCGGCCCTCTTATCCAAACACGACGAACTTATCTCCTTGCAGAAAATCGCAAAGGAGGAAGAAGCATCTACCGATATCCCGGATGACGAGGAAATCGATTTCGAATCCCTAGATAAAAGTGATAAATCCAATGATCCTAAGGAAATCCTCCGACAAGCATTAATGGCCTATAAACGCGGCGCGGCGACTGCACATGACAACTGGAAAATCTGGGATAACGTCATCACGATCGCCACGAGAATGGCTCCCCCCGCCTTCCCAGAAATCCTCATGAGCCTGCGTAACATTCTACGTATTCGCGCGCCGAATCTGGGTGAATATGCAATCGACCTTGATATTCTTGGATCTCTGGTTACGGAAACGGTCAGCAGGGATAAAACCGACGAAGTAGGCCAGTCCGACGAAACGGGAATCTGGATCCCAAAACGCGGAACCCTCGCGCGTGCCGTGATTGAAATGATGGAGCGGGATATCACCCCCCTCATCACGAAGAGAGTAGAGCTCTACGAACTAGTAGAGAAATTGAAACTCTGGCAGCGGGATTACAAGGGCGCGTTGGAGGCGGCGGAAAAAGGGTGGAGGGGGACCATGAATGGGGAGGGGTGGTTGGAGGAGGAAGAAGCGTGGATGAGTGTTGTGGGGGCGACGGAGAGGCTGGTGGGTGCGTATGAGAATTTTGGGGAGGAGGGCCGCTGGAAAGGAAAGGCGAGGAGTGCGGTTAGGGGGGTTATGGGGAGGGGGAGGGAT
>NGKH01000027.1:394313-444954 GCA_002162575.1 Sclerotinia glacialis
GTGTGACATATAACAAGTGACAAACGAGATACAAAGAAACAGGCAACTCGGGATGTATAAAAGAAACGGTAGTGATGTATACTACCAATAGAATCCAGATTCCAGCATCTCAAACAACATCACAATGCTAGAAGTTATCGCTTACACTCACTACAACATCACGTGGAAAATTCTGGTAGAAGATGAGTCGGAGAACGAACTTCTGGTGATTCCGTTCATAACCTATTTGTTTATTAATCTAAACCAACAGCATGTTCCTCCACCCCCTCCCTTTTATTTCCCTTCCCAGATCCTCCACGGCCACCAAAAGCTCCCCCGTCTAATATAATATCTTCATTATCATCCATATCATCTTGTACCCTTCTCCATGTTTTCTTTTTTCTAGTGTATGCATCCCCCTCCGCCTCTGCTTCCATCTCCGTCTCCGTCTCCGTTTCTTTTCCCTTCCCCTTTCCCGCACTCCAAACCGGTTTAATAAGACCCCCCAACAACGGATTACGACTAAACGTTCCACCACCCCCGTTACGCCCTGACATCGTCTCAATTTCCGTAACATCTTCATCTTCGCCATCACTCTCAAATTTCGGTGTGTCAATCTTCGCCATTCGTTTCACTACTTTCCCATTCACCAGATCCACACTAACAACCTGCCTCCTCTTTTCGTATTCCGGTCTTGCGTTCCATTCCTGCTCAGCTAGAACCCTCTGCTGTCTCTTCAATTCCCTTGCTCTCTCAGCTGGACTAGCCCACATACCGCCCATTCCGCTTCCTCCTCCTACCGCCACACTAGCCGCTAAACTCGTATCAAAATCTGCAGCTTCGTCTCTAACCGTCGTACGCTTTGCATTCTGTGCCTGAAATCCCAGTAATCGATCACGATGTTCCTTGGCTTTTTGTTCTGCGGGTGTCATGTTTAGTGTTTTGGGTACGGAGAAAGGAGCAGGTGCTCGAGATACTTCGGCTCGTCGATGGGAAGAAGCGTCCAGTCGTTGTTTTTCAGCCCCACGTTCTTCTTTGAGTGTGCGGATCATGGATTGGATTTCGTCTCTTCCGAGAATGGCAGAACCGCAGAATGTGCAAGGACCAAGACCTTCTTTTACACAAATGACTTTTCCACAGTTGAGACAATTTGGGGCCGCAGCGAGCAGTGGATGACGGGTTGCTATGCAGTTACATTTTCTTTTTGAGGGGTCGGTAGACAGGGAGGCATTTGTGGATATTTCGAGCGTACGGATTGCGGCGTCGAGGTCACTGAGAACCGTCGAGGCGCCGTGCATAGCATTTCCGCCTGTGATGTTTATTTTTGTTTTTGGAGCTGGGGAAGCATTGCGAGAAGGGTTCTGAGATGCTGCGCGAGAGGATGAGGTAGATTTAGATTTCTTTCCAAAATCTGATATCAGGCTGCCAGCTGCGGAGGGAGGAGGACGAGGGGTGGGCGCCTGGATGGCAGAGGGAGTGGTGTCGAGTGCGAAAGAATTGGTTGCTGTGGTGGGCTTGGAGGATGATACGGGTGTGGATTTTCGAGATACATAATCGTTTTCGTCTTTCTTTTTATATGCCGTTCCTTGCCCTGTGTATGTATCTTGTATTTGACGTGGTGCTGGTGTATGGATAGGTGCTTTCTTCTTCTTTGGTGCTCGAGTTGATTTAGGTACACCGGTTGATGTTGATGCTTGTGCGAAGGATTGTGCTGATGCTTGTGAATATGTCTGCGTCTGCGGTTTCGATTTGATGGTAGGGTCTTGTCGTCTGGCATTGAATGAAGATATAAATTCGATACTTCCGGGTGATTCTCCTAGTAGATTGTTGAAATGTTCTGCGGCGGCTAGTTTGGAAAGTGTATTTGCATAATCCAGTACTTGCTTCAAGTCTTCCTCTGGCAGAGGCAATAGGTTTCGTAATTGTGTGAGAGACATGGTTATTCTCTTTGTGTGATACTAGGGAGGTGGAGTTGAGGTATATCGACGAGATGATTCCATGTACTCACTCTGTTTTCCCACAGTGATATATATACTCGATGTTATTCACAAAATGAATCTATCCACAACTAGCAAATCATAAGTTTCTATGATGCTCACCAAGTGATAAGACTATTACATAATCCTGCTTCGACACACAGTTCCCTTCACCCTTCATACTACCCGTGCCATCCCAGTTTCGTTCCACTTAGCATTGGCGCCGCCTTCGACCTTTAACTTTCATCATGACTTCCAATTCCTCAAATGAACATGACAAAACACCACTCGTCGAGAATAAACTCCTTCAGCGTTATTGTACCTCCCTCGAATCGCACATTGGATACCGATTAGTTTTAGGAGGGACCCTTCATTTTGGTTTCTTTCCCGCTGGGACGTTTACTTGAACTGTTCTCGTCATTCATGTGTTGTGTTAAGGGGAGCGGTATCGCGTGGATATAAGATTGGTGTGTTCTCTTAATAAGGTTACTCAAAGTTTCGAGATATTTTGATGTTGATGTTGATGTTGATGTTGGATATGCCTTTTCTTCATCTCATGGTAATGGTGATCGAAGCTATTTCAGAGAATGTTATGCTATATACCAAATTCAAAGCCTGCTTTAACTCATATCAACATCTTTCATCGCCAATTTTCCGCGTCGATTATATATACACATGCTCAGGTTGGTTTTTCCGAGAGAATGATTCATAGTTCATCCCAATATCTCCCACCATATACACCACATTCATTTCCCAGAGCACTAGTCAATAATCATCGTATGTGGTTTGCATAGAAAGATGGCCAGCTCATCCCTCACCACGCACCACCCCCCATTCCTTCAGTCCTTAGTGAACGGGATTAGAGCAGTAATCTCCTGATCACCATACAGCGGAACACGAGCCATGGTATCCGCGAATCAATGAATTTCAAAACAGGAGTTATTCAGCACAACTCCAATAATCAATCAATCAATGCAATATAGATAAAAGGAAAAAGGAAGAATGCCATATTCCTTCCACCACACCATTGCAGTATATAAACATTGATGCATCACAATCAATCTTCACGGACAGCCCGTTATTGGGGGCCGAATGGAATTCATCACAGGATAAAGGACAAAGGGCAAAAGTACGTCTAATCTGATAAACATTGCAAAGAAATTATTAGGATATCAGGCTAATATAAATATATAGTAAAATCATCATAACCAACCATTACCATTAACAACTATCCTCCCTTTTCATTCTCCTCAACCTCCTCAACCTCCTCAACCACAAATTAAGTCTTCCTAAGTGCACAAATCAAACTTTTAACCCTTTACCCTCTCAACATCTCACCCCCACACCCCTATCCTTCCTCCTCAAACTCCTCCAAACACCTCTATTTTTCTTCTCTGCCATATGAACATCCTTATCCCAATCCTTATCCCTATCCATATCCATATCCATATTCATCTCCACAACCCGATTCCTCCCCAAAATCCTCGATTTCTCCCCCCTAACCCCCTCCCTCGCATCCAATATAAACTTCTCAAACTCTCCACCTCCTTCCTCACCATCCGATCTTCCATCCCCAGCACCACCCGCCGCAACCTCCCTGATCATTTGCCCAGTAGAATACGATGCATATTCCGAATACGTGTACTCCGCATAACTAAACTCTTGATCATCGTAACCGCCACAATCCATCATTAGATTAGGGACTCCGAATTTTTTCAGGAAATCCGTCTTCGCGCGTCGGGGTACTTGGGGATTCTTTTTCTCAATTACAATTGCACCTTGAGATTGAGATCGAGCAGTACCCGGTCTGGAAAAGTTTCTCAGAGGACCGGAAATAGAAGTAGGAGTAGGAGCGGCTTTGATGGGGAGAAATTCTACTTCCTGGGGTACGCTTCTTATTGTCGAGGTGGAATTTCTAGGGTATATATTTGCATTTGCGGAAAAATTTGACTTTGCAGAAACGAAAGAATTCCTTTGCGATGACATTGTCGAATTCCTCTTCGCGTTCAATACTGTTAAACTTCTCGATACACCTGGTACGGCAGCTTCCGCGCTTCCTAGCGTAAAATACGATTTTGAAGACGTGGAAATCGTGCTTGTACGTTTGGCTTTTGGAGAGACGTTTAAGTCTAGGTTTGCGAGTCCAGTGTCTTGGGATTGAGATCGAGAAGGAGGAGGTCGTGATGTAAAGTCTGAGATAGAGCGCTTGAGTGATGCGAAACGTTTTGGGGAGGGACCTCGAGCGGTTTTGTGGATTAAGAGAGGTGCGACGGTGTCGTGTGTATTGTGCGTTGTTATAGTGGTGCTGCCGTAGTGATCGAATGAGGAACGGATGGTTTGGGCCATGGAAGGACGGGGTGCACTGCTTAGAGCACGTGTGCGTTGTGTTGACACTGTAGCTACGGGTGCTGATTCTTCAGACGTAGCTATTGATTGATTTCGTGATTCACTCGAACTCGAGGCACCAGAAAGCGTGGGATGATCCGATAAATTCACTGCAGGTTTTTTATTTCCCTTCATGGCAAAATCCATCGAAGCAGTGTAGGTAGGTGGTGGTGATTTAATCTCCTGTGCTTCAATGACTGGGACATTGGTCACGATTTGTAGTTGACTTCGAAGACTTGAGCTGGAGAATGCTTTCTTCATAGTACTTGGATGGTCGACTGATAATAATGGACTGCCACGAGTTGAAGCTGCCGAAATAGACATTGAGGTGGATGTTGATGCTGAAGTATTAGGTCGAAGGAGATCTCTATGAGAAAAATGTCTTTGGGAGAGATTTGGGGAGTCGGATCGTGAAGATGCAGAGGCAGTAGATTTATCCAAAGCAGGATGAAGCGCCGCCGGATCTGGTCTGACCATTTTGAGATCAAGTGGATAAGCCTCCATGTCAAAATCATCTCCTCTTTTTCCCTTCCCTTTCCCCTTTCTCGAAAACGTGCGCGATATTTTTCTTCTAAGAGATTTTGCTGCACGGACGGGAGAACTTTCCCCAGATCTGGATAGGATTCTGGGAGTTGCGGTCCTTGGAGTTGGGGCCCTTGGAGTTGGGGTTCTTGGAGTTGGGGTTCTTGGAGTTGGGGGTCTTGGGAAATTGTAACATTCGGAGGGAAAACGGTGAATAATTAAATCCATTGAAGTGCGTTCTTGGATAATACCGAACGAAGCCGGGGTTTCACTTGTGGCGAGAGGGGAACCCGGAGTAGGACGAGGAGATTTATCCGACATCTTTCTCTTTAGACTTCCAAACATAGTTCTCTCTCCTTTCTGATTAACCCTACTCTGGGATTTTGTATGGAGAACATTAAATCTCCTAGGATCCTCAAGGGTACTTTGTCGTTGATGTTGATAAACAGGTCCAGCGTTAAGATTTGCAGGTGTGGTATTGATGGTCGAGGATAGAATACTGACTAAATCCAATTCGGGGTTCTCGACTAAGAGAGATGGTTCGGGAAGACGACGAGGTGCTTTTTGAGGTGCTTTTTGTGAATGAGTGGATGGGCGTCTGAAAAGGGATCGCTTTAGACGGCGGAAGGTGGATTTTAAAGGCCATTCCTGTTGTTCTTTTGGAGAGGGGGACATGTGGGTGTGATGGTTTCGCATCTTGCTGGATTACCGGTGTGTATTCCAGACGTTGGATTGTGAGGTAGGAAAATAACGAATTTTATGGAGAAGGTAATATAGATAGATGTAGAGCCCCGAATCCAGATCAACAGCAAAAAAACAAAAATCGTCAAAGCACTTTTGTCGTTTCGAGTTTCAAAGATGGGCGGATGATAAGACGATATTTGGTTTCAATGTTTCCAACAGATGAAACAGTTTTCGGCAGTCGAGAGATGGAGAAACGGGATGGAGCAAAGGATGTTAATTAAGTCAGGTCGCATAGGGGAGAAAAAGAGAGTATTGCATTTGCTAAAGAGTAATGGGAATGCAGATATATGAATCAATATAATAAGATATAGATATAATAAGATTGGATTCAAAAGCAGATCAATTCAAATGATTTACCAAAAATCAAGACGCAAGAACTCGCTCACGGCAGGTGGTAAAGGGAGCAAAAGCCTAAACAAAAGCAGGAAAAATATAAAGAAAATTCGCAACTCGAGAAAGATCCACGTACAGGAATTCTCTGCATATATGTTACTTCCAAAGACCAAAAATTTCCTTAACACCGTCCGAGCAATTCAATCCCAATTTCAATTTTAGGGACCTTTTTCGCCACTAGAAAGAAGTGCAAATAATGATGATATGTACGAAAGACCGACTAGTTGTGCGAACGGGTGTTCTGTGCAGATCCACATTTAAAAAGAAAGTCATAGCTACAAAAATACACCTGAAAATGCTGGTGCAAAGTACAAAGCGGGTGAAGCAATTTGAAAACTCGTGCGAAGCGAATGTCCTGAGCGTCCAATACTTGTAATGTAATTCTGGTGCACCTGATTGATAATAAAAGGTATGTTGAGGATAGAAAAAGGAATGCGAGGGGTGTACCAAAGATGGATGATAGATTGTTGTGATAAGTCCGAGCACGCACAAAAAGTACTTTTAACCTTGGGAGTGTTTCATCATCCAATCCCCCTTGTTCCCAAACTTCTCGAAGTTGTTGATATATTCAGCTTACGTTTCTCCCTTCAGATATTCTCCTCTCCCAACTCGCGCGCACAGTTCCTTGAGTGTGTGGCCTGCCCACTCAAAATCGTTCATTTCGAGGTACACTTGGCCACTGCAAGTAGAAAAGGAGATTTTTAGTTTTTGCAAAAGACGGGGACTTAGAACCAATAACCGGGTAGATGTAAGATGTATGAAATGAAAAGGAATTATGAATCGTGAAAGAAAGTGCATTTCACACATACCTGAGTCGAGCCCACCATTTATTGTTCAAGTATGCGATGGAGATGTATGTTTTATAGTCTTTCATCAATGTCTTCAGCATCCATTGATAAGCTTCCATTTTCGAATCTTCATTGACCTTGAAAAACCCATCGATTTCAGTGGTCCCGATTTCCAATGGTAGTAACACGTTAACAAGACAACAATCTGTTAAAGTATGTGTACTGTTATCCATAACTTGAGTACCCAGAATCTTGGCAATAGCTTTACCACCTTCCCGTGATAAAGTGCTGCAATAATCCATTATGGCTTGTTCACCACCACAGACTTCTTTTCGCCATTTGATTGCTTCGGCGGTGCAGAGATAATTGGTATTATCAATGGTACCAACAAATTCGAATTGGTTAACGAATTCGCTCTTGGTGCTTGGTGGTAATGGATTAAATGGTCTAGGCCCTATAGGAACGAAACCATGTGAAGTAGGCAAAGTTGTTCTCATCAAATCCTGGTTCCGTTCTGGTACATAAAATACTGCACAACCTCTTGGGACGAACAGCCATTTGTGACAATTGCTGACGAAGAAGTCGGGATCGAGGCTTAATAAGTCGAGAGACACGTGTCCGATTCCATGGGCTCCGTCGACGATGGAGTACATGTTTTCTTTCTTGCAGATACCGATGTATTTTTCGTAGGGGACTCTTAATCCAGGAAGTGATCCTACGATGTCAAATACAGCAGCTCGAGGACGTTTGCCCTCTGCTTTTGAAGTTTCGATGGCTTTTTCGAATAGTCCCACGAGTTCATCATCTTCGATGGGATATTGGAAGGTTATCTGTCTTGGTTGGACAAGACCACGATTGGCTTCTGAAACATATTTGATCTGGGGGTTGTATTAGCATGAAATTTGGATTAGGAACGATCGGGCAATAGCGTTGATGAAGAAATATTGAAATTTTGGGAGGTTCATACCGTCAGACCACAAGCACCATATATAGTAGAAAAATAAAGAATCTCATCCTTCCCATCCTCATTCCAAACCAAATTTCTCAAAACAGTATTAACACCAGTCGTAGCATTTGGAACAAAGACAACAGTATCAGTAGGAACATTGAGAAGCTTTCCCAAAGCTTCTCGTGACTCATCGAGTAGTCGAGGATATGTATATCGGATAAAGTCATCTGGACGAGCTTCGGAATCATCCTGATACTTCCTTTGCTTCTCACGGATGGCACGAGGAACAGTACCAAAAGAACCTGGACATTGTGAGCTAGGGAATTGACGTTGGGATAGTGGGTAAATACCATGATTTAAATTTCTCCATCCTGGTTCAAAAGAAAAATGCTTGGCCATCTCTTTGCCAAAAGGAGTGGCTTGATATGTTGATGGGTCATTGAGGGAAACTTCCCTGAGGCTGGTATCTAGTTCTCCCATACTGAAAAGTTGTAGAGATAAAGGTCGAAATATTTGGATATGATATGAACAGTGAAAACAAGAAATGGAAGGAGAATGAAGTCTATTATACTACTCAGTGGAGAAATACCGGGGAAATGGCTTGGGGAGTCATCGATAACTTCTGGTGGAGAAGTACTCGTTGATAGCGAATGGGTCAGTAAACTATCACAGTATTGAGGAATGACAACTCATTGATAGAACGAAGACATTAATGACTACCTCGCCAAGCCTAAGAATTCTCCATCTAAATGATGAAATCTAGCCGGTACCATCCATTTGTGGTTGATATAATGGAGATGTGAAGTGAAGGGCAGTCAAGGAAAGGGCGTAATCACGATAAGGCTCTTAAGCCTATAAGAAGCCAATCTTAAGCTTCACAGATTCTTTCTTCGTCGTGGATTTAGTGTCAGTCACTTCACGTCAAGATATCTTGCCGATGCTATGCGAAGATATAGTTATGACTCCTAAATCCATCACCAAAGTGTTGAAGATGGCACTTTCGGAGTATCAGCATCGGAGGACACCAGTCAATTGATGCCGTAAAGTTCTCATCTTGACTCCTCATCAGGCTTGGCTAGGAGATTTTGGACTGTTTCTTTTTGCAATTGAAGCCTCATTACCTTCAACTGCCAGCCCATTGATATCAGCCTTATGTATATATATTCACGTCCGGTTTATCGAAGGGTGTGATGGCATTGCTTCGTTTGATACTGAAAAAGGGTCAGGATAAAGAGGCGAACTCGGTAGGTGTTTGAGCCATTGAAGGTCGCATTCCCGATAGTGACTATGGAAGAAATAGCGGTACTTTGAGATTTGGATCTCACAACCAGCTGCTTGACTTCAAATTTCATCTGAATAACCCAATAGTATACCTGGTAGGCATAAGTAGCTATCAAGTCTGGTAGTTTGAAAGGTTACATGCAAAAACACTTACCCACGTGATCAACCACCCCAAAATCCAACAAAGTTCTGCCAGCTCACCGCTTTTGCCCTACCATGAATATCTCTCCATCTAATCAACCACAAACAATATCAACAGAACACCAAATCATACAAACACCCAGGCAGGCATCATGAGGGGGGGAGGCGAAACAATTGAGATAAATTGAAATCTAAAGGTGTTTGGCAATCAGCCTCAGCTTGAAAGGAGACCTGATTGAAGGAGCCTGGGGAAATCAAAGAATAAGTTCAAATCATATCAGACATCAACGACTGAAGAAGTGAAGCAACGTTATTCCTCATCACTACTCCTGATTTGAGAGCTGTCAAAATTTGCATTACTGAGTGAAAACAGTGAAATGATGCACGGGGGCCATTGGCATGATGTATCTAACTTCACGGTGCCTCAACTAGGGCTCGTATCTTAGATTATCTGTCAGCTTACATGTTATATTTATATCCCCAACCATTGCAGTGAAGCGTGCGCAAAGTTGCCTGCATTTCAATGCCTGCAAATAAATGCAGGGTCATTTAATTTTGGTCAACCCCCATTCTCGATTCGATTTGATTGGAGAAATTGTATTGTACGCCACCGTTACCATTACCGCCAGGATGCATGAATTTTGTGCTCACCCTGGTTTGAAGATCTCTGTCAGTTCGAGATCTAACTGAATGCAATCTCCTTTCCAGCTTCAAAATTTATCTTCTTTCTTACTTCACTCATTTATTCTTCGGTTTGTCTTTTCCTGTCTCCACTGACAACAATGTTCTGATGCTTCCCTTGTCGTTATGACTTTTAATTGGAATCCAACTTAGCTTCCATCAGACTTGATTGAGTGGTGGGGTCAAACCTGTAAGCTAATGAAGCGTATTGCACTGTATTGGTTGTATACTAAGATATTCTAGCCATCGTGGTTGGAAACTGGCTTTATATTGATGGCGGCGAGATATGGGGAAAATCCTTCCCCCAAGATAACTCACCCTGTATGTCCTACGGTGATATACATTTCCTTCTCTTTGGCTAACTTCTTTTCTCTGTAGTATTATGCAGCTTTTCAATTGACTTATCTTCTTCATGGAATACGAGTAATTATGCCGCCCAAATATTTGCCCATCCCAACATTAGTCGATTCGGACCAGAAGCAGCAGACATGATGACAAGAAGACCAACTATGTGGTATGATCCAGTCCAAAATTCAATATTCAGATTTGGGGGTTGGTCATATTACAGTCCTCCGGTGGCTGTATACTCATCTCCTGTAAATAATCAAGGAAATGTGAATTGGACAGTAAAATACACTGGTGGCATTCATCAGAGCTCTGATGTAGCTTCGTTCTCTGGGTTCACCTCGGTAGCGTACGCGCTTTGGGTGGCTACCCCGAATTCGTATTACAGTTTAGGCGGTAACATGGTTGGATCAACCGATCCGGGACTTGTAGGTCTAGGAAACAACTCAGTACCAATGACTGGAATGGCGGAGTATAATTTCGAAAAGGAAATATGGACCAACTCAAGTAGTACCGACTACGGCGGAACAATATTTGGTGGTCATTCAGGTTTTGGATCCGGAGGAGAAGGCATATATGTGCCCATTTTTGGGCAAGAGGGAATTCTTGTCTTTTTAGGTGGAGACGCGCCTTTTACTCAAACAACGTCATCAAAAGACAGTTACCCGGTTCCCATGAATCAGGTTACTTTTTACGATATTCAGTCTCGAAAATTCTATCTGCAGAGTGCAGGAGGTGATAGCATTCCCTTTCCGAGGACGAACTTTTGCGCAGTTGGAGTGGGTTCTTCCGATAACTCTACTTGGGAGATGTATGTAAAACTTTTGAACGTCGAGATTACATTCTAACATTAACAGATTCATATATGGAGGTTTTCACTTGGGGGATATCAACGGCTATGGCCTTGATAAGGTGTATATACTGACACTTCCTGCATTCCAATGGTTTGAAGCTCCTGCAACAGGTGGTACAGTACGAAGTGATCATCACTGTCAAGTCATCGGACAGCGACAAATGTTAAGTATAGGAGGTCATGGTAACGATTATGATGATCAAGATCCATGGAAAAGTGGAATGGGAATATTTGACATGTCAGAGTTGACTTGGGGTTTTAATTACGATGCCAATGCTGCCGCTTATGCTCCTCCCGCTCTCATCACAAACTACTATAATAGATCCAGTCGATTCCCAAACTTCGATAATGCCAGTCTGGAGGCAGTTATCAAATTCGCCCAAACCGATTCATCCGTAACTCTCAATAATTCAACTTCAGGCCCTTCCGCTACGAATAATTCTACATCCACCTTGGGAGGAGGCTCAAACTCGCCTGCTGCATCACAAAAGTCGAACGTTGGTGCTATAGCAGGAGGGATAGCAGGCGGTGTCGCAGTTGCAATTTTAGCTATTCTTGGCTACTTATTTTGGCGCCGGCGACAACAGCGACAAGAAATTCATGTCGCTAAATTAACACCCGATTCTTCCTCACTCCTTCCTGCAAACACAACAGGCATACATGAAATGGAGGAGCAACGTCGCATCACAGAATTAAATGCCGGACTTCGACCGGAGATGGATGAGCAAAGGGGTGTATTGGAGTTAAATGGAGGTGTAATGTTGGAAATGGATGGGAGTAGCATTGCTTATGAAAGGATCGGGAGAGTACGATGATAATGCGTTCAAGTCATTCTTGTTATTGGCCCAGTGGCTCTCATGTCGATCTTTACTCTCCATAACTTCATTAATCTATCACCAACTATTCATTTCCACATCATAATCTATAGTACTCGTATATGCATCAGCATGGAAGATGCCAACCAGAACCACAAGTTGTTGTATGTACCGTGCATTCTTGAATCTTCAACCCATACATATCCTTCAACACTTGCCGAATTAAATCTACGTGCGTAGACGATTGGAAAGATATGGTTGGTTGGGATTTATTGCGGCGGCGGCGTCGGAGAAGTGAAGTGAAGTGGTATATATAATTAATTGGTTACGACTTGGACGGATCAAGGAGATGGAGTGTTTCTCTTGTACTTTAGAGGCCAGCTTGGTTTTTCTCTATTCCGAGTGGAAGTGGGAGCGGGAGTGGGAGTGGAGGATCTAAGTTGCAGTGAAGAAGATGTTCCATTACAATTGAAAAATATGATTCAAAATTGATAAAAGCTTTGTCGGGATCCGATGCCTACGCTGGAATCTCAACTCGTACCCCAAGCTTTCTACAAAAAGTTCTCAAAAACAAAGTCCCCACCTCTCAGAATATATTGCATAAAACCACCTCCCCTTATATAACGATAACCCCCCCCCAAGCCATCTTCCCGCCTCAAAAATCCTTTCTTCTCCCCTCTTTCAACCCACTCCCACTCCCAATCTTCACCCTCCTCCAAATCTCCCTCCTAAACCCCTGCACCCAATACCCCGTCCTCCCAAGCGCATCCCCATTTTCCTTAACCCTCCTCAACAAAAACTGCAAACATTCTTGCGTAGAACCCCACACCATACATTTATAAGCTTTGGGTTCTAATGCTCTTGCCAAAGCCATTTGTTTATCGCCGGGTGCATTAGGCATTTGCGATCTATCGTTTCGACGTAGTTGTAATAAACTACAACTAATCTCATCAGCCATTCCTTGTAGTTGTCCGAATGCTAATTCTATGGTTGGGTTTCCCTGCTGAATTCGAGCGCTTTGAATGGAATAAGCCCGTTTGATACTTTCTTCGTTGTGACTTGCTAGGAATAATTCTGCCCGTGGGTATTCCATTTTTTCATTGACTGTGATACCCGGGTACGATTTTCCCAAAAGATTAGCTGCAATACTATTATAAGCCTCGTGCGTATCCTGTATAGTATCATGGATCAAGTCCCTTTTCTCTGTAGCAATATATGCACCCCTCACTAGCTTAATGCCCAAGGTCCAGTTTTCTGCTTGGGCGAGCTTTAGATGGTGGAGGATATTGGACGGTGTAGCTTTTAAATATGCTTGCATGGTAGTGTATAGAAGTGCCTTAGGTCCGGTATTGTAGATACGCATGAGATCTATTGTCCATTTTTCAATACCGTGTTGAAGATCCTGTTGTTCCGCATCGAGCCAGATGCGGGCTTTTTGCGAACGGGCGGTATTGAGAAGAAGATGCATGGCTTCTTGGACGAGAGGTGGTGGAGGAAGATTATTTGAAAGGGCATGGAGAGCGAGGGGACCAGCTCCAGAGAATCTGAGTTGGGTTTAGTGATGAATTCTCACGAAATAGTAGACAATAGGAGAGTATACGAGAACAAACTTACTTGACTGAAAGGAAATCACTGGGTTGTAATAGCGAAAGTGTACTCATAAGACCGTCCCTCCATTCTTTAATAGCTTTCTCCCCCACTTCCTTGCTCACAGAAATTCCATCTCCACGCTGAACTTCTCCCCCCGTAACATTAACTTCCTTAGCATATCCCAAAATAACACCACTAAAGCCCAACTTTTTCATAGAAGCTACACTTGCTCTCACTTGAGAGGCATTTTCCCCAGCAATAAAATGATCGTAAATGAATTTCCTCACTATCATATGCAAGACCGGATTTCTATCCGGATTTAGCAGTATCGAATTAGAATTTGCGAGTTTGTTGAGGAGAGGAAGAAAGAATTTAATAATTTTTGGTGAAGCTAGAATTGATGTTATGAGATATGATTTTAGAAGAAGAGGCATTGGCATTATTGATAATGGTGGAAGCTCAGAGTTTTCAGATGAGTTTGGAGGGTTTGAATTGTGAGGAAAGCCATTTTGATGAGAGAGGGTTGTCGTGATTGAACAATACTGCCTCCGAGAGTGTATACGATATCTCTCCGTCGAGGGGAATCTACAAGATCGTCGTAAGAACATTTCCAAAAGGTAGAAGCTTGAGTTTCCGACAAAATGAACGTCCAAGAGATTGGAAGCTCGAGGTAGACATTACCTAGGTACTGTAAACCTATAATATCCCCCATTTTCCGCCACTTCTAAACCTTATTGTTCTACGATAACAGTTGGTTCGTATATCATCGGGTGTATGTATATAGGCATATCACATTTCCACCAAGGGATACATGCTGACCCCGCATATCAACCTCATAACATTACCTTATCGGGACGGTGGGTCCTTATCACAAACTCAAACGTGTGAGATCCTGTGCATAATTCCAAGATAGGAAACTGGATTCGATTATGAAAACGAAATCTTGCACATAGATCAACCGAATGGTTGGTGGAGTGGCTTGAGCCATCTGTCAACTACTGCTGTAGTTGATATTGTTGTGGAGAAAATGACGCAGTCGCTACCCGCTATAATGAGTGCCGAAGGGGAGGGTATAAATAACTTATCCTTGTAGCTATTATGATAGCATGAAAAGGATCTTGCCTGTGTCCTTTCATCGAAGGATTTATGCTTGTTGATTAGAGTCAGGATTGACTCCACAATGTTGGACAAGATTGAGTAGGAACGATAAAAGGAATCTATGATTAGCCGGTGGCAGGCGGAATTAGAAATAAGTAATGCTTGTGTCCGTTGGGGTAAGTCCGGTTGTTCACCATTCGAGTCCTAACATGTTAACATTCTAAACAATATAAAAATGCTCGGAGGAAGATGTGTCGGCATGGTGGAAATCTCGATGGGAAATCTAGTCTATTGAGATGATCTGTTCTAGTCTATAGAAGCCTTAGCTGCATCCATCAGATTGTATGCCTGTTTTCAAAGGCAAAGCAAAGTATAAAATATGTAGCGGTGTTTCTTCCTTTCAGTGCCAAAAAGACACAATTCCTTAGCCGGTGGCAATCTTCAATCCAGTCCTTTATAAAGGCGAGAAAGGAGTTATTTCTTGCTCATGTTTAATCCATGTTGTACCGAATCGATGGTTGCATCACAATATGTGGATCTGACACCACCCTTCTCAATAGTTTTCAGACCTTGAATCGTAGTACCCTTGGGGGATGAAACCTTCTCTCTCAGAACAGCAGGATGTTCACCATTCTGTATAAGCTTTGCCGCTGCCAGCATAGAACCGGCTAAAATCTCCTTTGCGGTATCGCGCTTCATTCCTTCGGACACGGCACCGTCAAGAATTCCATCAAAGGCGGTAAGAAACCATGCTGGGGTGCAACCTGCGAGAACACCGGCAACCTGGAAGACATTGTCAGGGACGTATGTGTATTGACCGATACTTTGGAAGATCCATTCCATGGCTTCTTCGTATTTTGGAGAAATAGTTTCCGATCCAGTTGAGATTACGGTTGAGGACTCCTTGATTTGTGCACCAAGATTTGGCATACTCCTGACAAATGAACAACCTTTTGTGTCCAAGCTACCATTGAAAGCGAATTGTTTCAATTGTTCCGTTGTTGAGCCGGCCAGAACTGAGATGACAAGTTTGTTTGTTAAAGCATCGCCAACACCAGGAGCGCCGAGAACTTCCTCAGCCATATATGGCTTACATGCCAGTATGATAACATCAGCCAATTGGAAGGCTTTCAGGTTATCATCGTAGAATACCGCAAGTCTATCGCCAGCTTTGCAATCTTTTGATGCTTGATATACTTTGGAGGCTGAAGCTTCTGATTTGGTACAAGCAATAATATGTGAAATTGGTGTATTATCTCTTGCGCCCGGCAAAGAATTTGCAGCAAGAATGCCAGTGAGTATAGCACTACCCATGTTTCCTAAAGCTGTGAGTTAATACTCCTTTTATCATGTGTCAAGTTTTTGACTTACCACATCCAACCACGGCGGCGACCAAGTTATTGCCCTTGGTTGAATCCCGGTTCTCAATCCATTTTTCTATGTTCCCCAATGCTGAGCTGGCAGTTGGGTCACTGCTGATACTTGAGGTTTCATTTTGTCCCGTCATGATGTCTAATCTATACCGATGGGAGGATTTGAGATTTGATGGTGTTGGGATCTGAATATCACTTTGAGGGAAGATTGATGTCCCACCAAAAACATTTGAGGTTGGGATTAGTCAGCACTGACTACCCAGCTCCGCACCTTAGCGCTTTGATCTTTGATCACTATAATTCTTACCATCTTGCATATTTAGGTGCATTTGAGCTAATATCTATAGGCCCCAGTGACCAACAATGAAATCCATCCCACTCATGAAACATTTTGAAAGGAATATTCATGGTTTTAAGATGCGCGATTCATGGTATCGTTATAGCTTCAAGCCCTTTGTAGCTAGTTCTGAACCCGCCATCCCAGCCTCATCTTTCCCATTTATCTATTTATCATTACAAACTGCGCCAATGCTCATTCTATCCCTAACACCAATTGTATCCCCAGAACTCGCACTCCCTTCCACATCTCTTGCATACAGTTCCTCGTCCACAATTATTCGGCTACTCCTTTTACTCCTCGTCCCATATGAATGCTTCATTGCTTGTCTCGGCTGCACAGTACTTTGATCCCGATCCAACGGCGAACTAGCCCTCTGAACCATCTTCCCCTTTCCCTTATCTTTCCCTCCCGATTCCGGAGAACCTGTTGGTGGTAAGCTTCTCAAGCTCATTCCTTTAATACTAATTTTAGAATGTTGCAGTCCTCTCAGATTTGGTAAACCAATACCATCCGGCCCACCATCTACTCCGATGTCCCCAAAGGATCTTTTGTACCCAATGCTATTCCCTGGCACGTTTTCGGCAAGTCTTTCAAAAGGCACCCTAGCTCGTAGGCCATCTAAAAGGCTTTCGGAAAGTGTGTTATTGGTTATTCTGCGGACACTTTTGAGAAGAAAATCTTCAAGCCATGCACCACTTCTATGTGGCTCTGTCGAAGGTGTATCAGGGAAATCTTCAGGGATAGATTGCTGTTTCCTGGATCTGCTGGTCGTGGCAGCTGACGATGGTTCAATGTGTGAAAAGGTTGGGAGAAATTCTCGGCCTTTCCTAATGGGTAATATCGATGCTCGAGACTTTTTGATTGGCTTCTGCTCTCCTATTTGTCCAGTAGACGCTCTAAAGGCTTTACGATCGAAAGGCACCCAGTACATTGGACGCTCTGACCCATTTCCTTCACCATCCTTGAGCTTTCGAAGATCGTCGAGAATCTTAAATGTGAAATGAACTGCATTTGTTTTGTCGTCTCTCTTACACTGTGGTCGGTATGCTGGCGTTTTATCGGACGTATTGCGCTGCTTGGATGGTGCAGGATCTTTGTTGACAATGTTCTGTGTCGCGTTTGTGTATGGAAGCCAGATATCGCTTCTTCTTTTCTTCAGATCCAGCACCCAGGCATCACAATCCCATTCTACCCAGTAATCAATCACATCACCCCATTGACTCTCAGGGGGCTTCGTTTGGTTGACAAAGATGACACTTCCCCCTCTAGCATGTACAGCTTGTGCAAATTCTTTGATCATAATTTTAAGACCATGAACTCGTAAACTAGTGCCAAGAATAAGAAGAGTATCTGGACCCAATTTCAAGTCGTGAATGATCAATGGTCCTACTAGATTTGCGTGTGGATGTTCCTCTCCATAAAGGACAATATCAGGTCTCAGTCTGCCAACAGCCAAGCCTCTACGCCCCTTATCCTGACGCGATATGGAGCTTGAAATACAAGAAGGGCAGTCAGGAGCGGATCCAGCCATTGTAGTAGATTCTCTATCTTCCTCATCCCAACTGGTGAGTTTTGAGCACACCCCACATCGCAACTTACGAAGTGAACCATGTAATAAAACGCACTCTACTCCAGTTGCAACAGAGGTGTCTTTTCCTCCTCGTCCTTCTCCTCCAGCTGGTAGTAATTTTCCTTGGACTTTGGATTGAAAACGCGTACGATCACCCGCGCCAAGTTCGAGATCCGTAGTAAGGCCTTCGCGTTCTTCGAGGCAGTCGATATTCTGTGTGTAATTCCGGACGAGGCGACCGTTGTCTCTGAGAGCACGGATAAATTGGTGAGTGGTGGTGGTAGACTTGACATCGTGATTAATTCTCCGACGAAAATTGGATATAAACATATAAAATATGGAGGTCGAAAAAGGATCAGACCAAATGACAGAGTCAAATAAATCCTTTCCTTTGAGATTTGGTAATGTGCGTGATGAAGAGGATTGAGATAATTGCGAAGGAGGTTCTTCAGATTCAGAAGCAGTCGTGATGGAACTGACTTCGCTCAAAAAATTGCGCTTGTTGCTGCCGCTACAATCGCTTGACGAGACTGAAGGTGTAGAGCTGCTGGCTGTGGATACGCTTTCTGTATTTGTGGCGGAAGATAATTTACTGTTGGGGAGTTCAAACGCGGGAGTATTTCGTCGAGAAGATATTCGGGAAAGTGAGGAGGATTCTTGTGTAAGTTGTGGTGGTAAACTTTCGGCTCGTGATATCTTTAATTGTCGTGGAGATCCGCTCTCAATGATTGAATTGACGACAGAAGGTATCAATGATGAAGATCTCTGGAAGTTTTGTGATTTTGAAGGAGCAGATTTCTCGTTGATTGAGGCTTGAATTGTGGACCGAAGACTACTTTCAAGCCCAAGTGAGTTTGATAGTGAAGAATCGGAACGAAAGTTTGTTGTAATAGAGCTTTCTTCTTTTGCAAAAGATGAGGGAGACTTTGTTCGAAGTGAACGTAGAGTGCGTTTCTGTTTACTATTGATTCGATCCACATCCTCAGGCAACCGAGATTTTTCGGACAAATGTTGAAAGGAATATTTACTCGACTCTTGCAATAATTGTTGCGATGCTTTTTCTTCCATATCCAGGCATTCTGAATCAAGCTCCATCTCCAATACAGGACTTATTTCTTTCTGAGATTTACTATTCCTATTGCGTCGTTTATCCTCTGTCCTGATGCATTTAGCTCCTGATTTGGAGCATGGTTCACAACATGGTTGGACTTCACCACATTTAATCTTTCGGACTCGACATCGATCACAAGCGCGAGTGAGACGAACTCGAGAAAAAGTGCCCTTGGCACTCGGCTTTAACGACTCACCCTTGGGATTATTCCGTGTTAAGGGGGCAATCTGAGGTCGAGAACTTTGACTTTTCTGAGGTAATATAAGTGACTCATTCATAGAATCGTCCATAGAATCGTCCTGTGCGAGGGAGGGAGGCCGAATATCAGCAGTTACAAGTTTGGGGTCTGGTTTGGGGGACTGTTTGGAAGAATTTTTTCGTGCGAAAGAACCGTTCGGAGCTCGATAAATGTGACGCCTAGGAGGTAATATGAGCGATTTATTGATAGAATCCTTCAGTTCTGAAGAAGCTTCCGGGGCTCGAGTGGTTCGATTCTCCATGCCCAGGCTCGGAGATTCATTCTTAATATTATCCTGTGCCAGAGAAACATTTTTACGAGAAGAAGCTAGAGAAGGAGCTTCTGTCTGCGCCCAAGGTTCTTTTGAATGTACCTGAGAAGGTTGCTGGGAGGACTGCTCTGAAGGTTGCTCAGAAGGTTGCTCAGAAGTCAATTCAGTATGTTCTTCGGTAGGTTCTTCTACCCTCACGCCATCAGCTGTCACAAGTTCGTAGTAATAACGCTCTGTGACACGTCTCTTTTTCTTTGGTCGATCATCAATATCATAATCATTAATTTCCCACGGAGGATTCTCAAGTGCAGCATCAAATTGGGCTTGAATCATGGAATAAAGACCGTTTTCGGAACGAAAATCCTACCATGGGCGTCAGCAATTGAACAAGTGGCAGCGAATGGATTGCTGTCCACTTACGGGAATTCCGACATTCGTACTGATACCAGCTCCTGTAACAACCACAACTTTCCTAGATCTGGCAAGGATATCTGCAATCTCCTGTAATTCTGCAGCAGAGTTTGGTACAACATTTGTCGTGGGCATTCTGACGATTATATTCACTGCTCTAATTTCTTCCTCTCTTCTCTTCTTGACAATTTGAGTCTCGGGTGACACCGCTTCCACACCCGGCGTTCTGTTATTCCAAGGCTACTGCCTTGCGCTTATTGAATATGCGATCAAGAAAATGTATCGCAACTTCAGGTCATTTCGGAGATGATACACCACTTTGGACGAGGTAAAACTGGGGATATGCTGCCTAATTTTTATGCGTGGTGAATCCAGATTCTCGCAGTGAATGTTGCAACTTGAACGGTTCCGAATGCCCCTGAACGTCTTCAAGTCTCGCCAAAATGCAAAAAACCAATATTTTTCCCAGTGAACACCAATGACTCCCAATTATGATTGTGTTCCGCGAATGTGCGTGCTGTGCTGTCAAAAAGCAGATGGGGCGCTGAAGAAAGCAGATTTCTGTCTTTCCAATTCGAATCGATGCTCTAGCAAGTCGTTTGGATCGACCATGCCAGGAATTATATGGGCTTGAGAGCAAGTATTCGTCTTCCCAAATGTTGGATATCGCAGATTATTCGAGGCTCGACGCGCAGACCGATCCCTGACCTTTCAACCTCTGTTAAAGGCTGATATCAAGTTCAAATCAACTCTCTCCCGGATAGGTTCCTCCTTAATTCACCCTCTAAAACTCTTGAAGATGGTTGCAATCGATGAATTCTCATCAAATAAATGTTCCGCTGGCAATGTGTTGTTGTTTACTTTGATTTAAAGATTCTGGACCTTTGAAGGGTAGACGCGATGTGTTGCCGACATCAACCGTGTGCTGCACGGACCATCGAACCCCCCACACAAATTGTCAGCCCTTTCACTCCTCATGTGCTAAGTAGGAACTTGTCTTCCTATCTCCCTATCTTCCTTGATCTTTTCTATCTCATCAATTTTGTTAATGCTGTCAATGCTGTCTTTTTCTTCACTGATTTCAGCCGTCAGCAACTAGTATGATGTTATGATGTTTGAAGCTTCATCAAACTTCTGGAGTAGGAATACCATACCAAGTGGCACTGGAATATGGCAAGTGGTACTAGAATATGGCACGTATCTATTACTCACACTGACTGGTGAAATGTGGGACAGGACCATATGCCGGAAGTTTGCTGCTTGTCCATCTATGGAAACAAGAGATTTACTGATCTCCTCATACCTCTATTTGTGCAACTGCCATCATTAACTTCTGTATACTCTCTTAGATTGCCTTTCTATATATATAGTGTTTGCCGGACAATCAATGAACTGTACTGTACGAGATATTATTATCATGAACATGACCAAGTATGACTACTATCATGTTGGCAATCTAAAACTGTATACTCTGTCCTGCTGGCCAAGTGAGCCTCAAAGAGTTGACAGCAGCTTCAAGAGGAATGTTTGATGGCTTTAATCAGTCGAACTGGGTCAAACATAGCTATTGCCATCAATACATGTAGTCACTATGTGATAGACTTTAGAAGCTTTCTTTATCCTTTTCATTCATCGACTTAGTGATTGTATTCTTTCAATATGCCAGATAAGAAGAAAAACTTACAATTCATCTGGCCGAAAGATGGACCCAAGGGTCGCAGTGGTCATCGAGGATTTTTGGGAAGACTAAACAACATTGTAACGAATCGAGGGCCAGATATTTTCGTTGGGAAACAAGGAAGCAGGATCAGTCCCGATCGCTGGCAGAATTGGTAAAATCTTGCATCCAGATATAGCCCTATAATTGATCTGACTTTTCAATAGGGACTCTTACCATGATGAACATAAGCATATCCATGAAATAACCGGAGCCTTCTCACGAGATTTCAAAAGATATGACCCACATACGCGGAAATACATCGAGTGGGAACAAGCTCAAGATTGGAACGGGTATGGAGTCGCAAACAATCCATGGGAATATCCACGCCTAACCGCAGATGAATTTGCCAAAATTTACCGGGCCTATCATCAAGGACATCAAATCGATCCTTCCAAGTTCAAAGATTGGAATCATGCTGGCCCCATTGTAAGTTGATCCTATAAGGTGAAACCATTTGTGACTAATACTTGATACAGAGGTTCAGACAGGAGTATGATAGTTTTTGGCAAGGAGCGCATCGAAGAGGAGAAAACTACAAATTTGGCTGGAACCATTTGAGGGGTGAAAATAATCCTTGGATGAGGATGCATCAGGAGTGGCCTACTGATCTTGAGGATTGGATGGCGCTTCGTGGGATGCATTAGGCACGTACGGTATTTCTGATATGGACGAAGATGCTTTTCGCTGTGTGATATGAGCAGTTCCTGAAGTTGGTTCTTGGTTTGTTTGAGTGTATATTTATTATTGGGTTTGCATTGCGTCAAGAATGGAGCATATAAAACCTAGTAGCTGGAAATAGTTGCTCAATCTCAATAGTAATGGTGAATCTCAATAGTCATAGTGACGAATCATCAAAATAGTCTAGTGTAGTAGAAGAGTCACTCACGACCATCCTTTCTATCCCATTGAAATTCCAACGCGGGTTTTACAGATACCGCGCTCTACCTGTGTTGATCAACCACGAACAATCCGACGTATGCCCTTCACAAGTGCTTGCTCAACAGCGAGATCAAAATGCCGGCACGGCAAGAACCTTCATCCATACGTGCATTCATTCCCTCCTACTCTCAGGTCAATAAATATAATTGCCCTTCCATTAGTTTTTCGCACCGTGCAATTTCTTTTGCGGAGATCATATTCTTGACTGATTTGCTGGTTTTTGCTGCTGGTATTTACTGTACATTCTACTCCGTGACTTTCGTCTATGACTTTTGTTTGTGACTTTCGTTCGTGACTTGCAGCACGATTGACAAGGTGCATTTCATCTCAAATAACTCCTCTTAAACAACTTTCCACCAAATAACTTTCCACCAACCATCTTCCACCCAACCACCTCCCCCACAATCTATCTCACCATCTAACTCACCAACCCCCAAATCTCATTCCACCTCCTCCAATCCCCCTCAATCGGCCCATCCAACTTCCCAAACCTCGCCGGTTCCCCAGTATTAGCTTCTGGCAAACAAATCCATTCCCTTACACTCCCCGGTATCTCTTCTCTCACATGGCTTATACATAGGAGTGCTTGATTCTTACTTAATCCCTTGATCTTCACATCTCCTTGTCTCGAGATATTTGATTCAATGATTTGGAGTTGAGATGGTTTTGTTTCTCTTGTATTAGTATAGTGTTTTCCTTGAACGTGTGCGAGTTGTTTTTCTTCGCCATGAGCTAGGAAGAGAAGACATCGATCGCGAACACCATCATCCATACCGCTGAATGCTTCGTCGAGAATGACGAGATCTGGTGCTTTGATAATGGCGCGGAGAAAGAGGGCCACTCTTTGGGACGAAAATGGCATTTCGCGGAATAAAATATCATCGGCCCATCTGGTTGGTTCGTTGTGACCAATTTTAGCAGTGGCTCCTCCTAGTCTCAGATCTTGTTCGAACCATCGCAAAGCTGCATCTATACGCTCTTTCGCATTATCATTCAATTTCGGTAAACCCATAAAAGTATCTGCCCATGCATTGGCGAGAACTTTCCTTAGAGTCAAGTGGCGAGGAATGTGATTATGGATTTCCGGACTTGAGTGACCTATTCTTGATTGCAAATCAAAAATCGATATTCCAGGTTTACCAGGTTCTGGTAATCTGGACTTACCAAATAGACGGATAGGAAGAGAATAGGTTTGAGGATGATCAGAACATATTAGAGATAAAAGAGTTGTCTTTCCGGAACCATTTGGACCGAAAATTCCCCATCTCTCACCTCGTTTGACATTCCACCATAAACCATCTTTTTCGACACCATCTATATTTTCAATCCAGTTCCCAAGTACAGATTTATCTCCATACTTCACCCGGGCACCTTCCATCTCTATTAGTGCCTCGCCCGTCTCTAGTGGTTGAATATCATTCAAGGGGTAACCATCTCGACTCATTGGACCCGTCTTCTGTAGACTTTTCTCTTTGATGGGCGCCAGATTGCTGGTAATCACGTTCGCCTCACATTGAGGCTGTTCAATCCCATCCAAAGTCAACTTCCGACCAATCTCCTTCAAAGATGACGGAGTCAAATGAAGATTAAAATCATCCCTCCCATCTTTACTTCTTCCAACATGTTGTCTCAATTGACTCAAAACATCATCCTTCGGTCCCAAGAAAGCAACTTCGCAATTGCCTTTCAAATATACCAAATCCGTAATCCAATGCGGTATAGGATCCTGAGGTCTTAAAGACAACACAAGTCTTGGAGTATTCGCCTTAGCCAATCGATGTAACATTGGACTCAATGTCAACAACGTAGGAGGATCCAATCCCATAAAAGGTTCATCCAGTAACAAAACCTCTGGATTCTCCAGCAATGCTCTTGCAATCCTCGATCGTCTCGTTTGACCATTACTCAAATTCGACACCGGCATATTCAGTAATTCTTCCAGTCTTAAATCCTTTATAACACGTGCAAGAATTTCATCATCTACTACACCATTATCGATCTTTGTCGAAGGATTGAGTTCCGTATTCCCTTGTAAATAATCCCATACACTAAAATCCGTATCTTCTCTCCTCGACTCATATCTCGCACTCAAATAAGCACTCTTAGGAGCTTGCTTCCCCAATCCTTGTTCCCCATCAAAGCCCACATACCTAATCGCCTTACTCGGTGTTCGCAGCTTGGAATTCTTGGCCGCAATACCATCGCTGCTAAGGTATGGGTAAGATCGCGCAGTTGGAGGAATACACAAAAGGCCTCCCCTTAATATCTGCAATAATGTAGTTTTCCCAGACGACGAAGCTCCCAGTATAGCCCAATACTTCTCTCTTTCCGAAAATGAAGGCATTTCAAACTTTAGTTTCTCGAATAAAGGAGGATTCGTATGTCCGACGACATGGTGTGAATTAGGATGAAGGCGATAGAATGTGCCATTGTCAATTCTAACAATTGGCGCATGAGCCGTACTTGTACTTGTGCCATATCGACGCAATGGCAAGAAAGTTTTGCGATTCCATATCATGGGTCTCCCCATTGCGCACTCGTATAGTTGGAATATCCATCTTGAAGAGAAGTTGACTCAATTTATTAGAAGTGAAGAGAGCCGACCCCGGAACGCGGGGAAAGCTTTTGATGACCCACGTCAAAGCCTGTACGGACTGTACCTGGGCTTATCAGTCGAAGTCAATACTTACTTATAAGCTACTTGAGAATCCTGAGCAATAATAGAATAACTTGAGAAAATGATAAACAATTCATATAGAAGTCCAGAAAAATATGAAGCAGACACAATTATAATAATCAAAATAAAAGTATAGATGATATATTAACGAATTAATATATATTTTCAAGGTAATCCAATCCTGCAAATTGTATTCTGCGATAAGCGATTATAGCTCAAAGTCTTAAGCTTATCATTAGAAGTCAATAACTTATTTATAAGTTTTTTAAGAATCTTAAATAATAATAAAATAACTTGAGAATATAATAACTAATTTATATGAAATTCCAGAAAAATATGAAGCAGATAAAATCATAGTAATCAAAATAAAAGCATAGATAATATACCGACGAATTAATATACATTTCCAAACCATATTCTGCGATAAACGGTTATAGCCTTCCTTCCTCAGCCAAAACCTCAGCGCGCTTAATCCCGCCCGTTCCAATTCGCGCTTACACGTCCCTGGTGCAGCCTGAAGCAAGCTCTCTCTACAATAAACAGCTCCTCCATTACAACGAATCCAAGCTTCCCAACCACCACTGCGAAATCCTTACATCAAACGACTGATTTCGAATAGATACTAAACACAACTACTCTCCAAGTTACAAATAGGAATTTAATTCATCATGGTAAGCTTTCACTTCATCTCTATCTACTCACCTTGGTCCTTATCCTTCCTTATTCATCTATCTATTAACAAACCAATCTCCCAACTCTCCCTCTACATTGCCAACTCTACATACATTTACCTGCTACCTCAATTTCCAAACTAACACACCCTCTCCCACAGGCAATGCGCATCGTCCCCGCCTCCGGCCACACGAGCACGCATTCACACCTCCAAGCCGCCTCCCTGGGCGCCCCCTCCGCCCCCGGCCTCCACGACACCCTCCGCCACGGCGTCGGTCCAACCCAAACCTCCTCCCTCAACAGCCACCCGGATTCCTCCCACCCCCTCGAAGCCCGCCTCAAAAAATGGGAAGCAACCCAAGAATCCCTAAAGATGGCCGGTCTGCGTCGAACCTTCGGCATGAGCGAGCCCATCCGCAGAGGAATGGAATTGAAGATTACGCGGGAGGGAGAGTGGAGACCGCTTGCGTTGGGGGGAGGGGGACCGGGTGTTCATGAGGAGATCTTGAGGGGGAGTGATACGACGATTTCATGGGAGGATGTTTTTAGGGGGGATGAGATGAGGAGCTTACCGGGTTTTCATGAGGAGGTTGAGAGGAAGGTTAAGATGGGTTTTTAGATGGGGAGGATTTTCGTCATTTTATTGGCCGAGTTTCATCCATCGTGTGGAATGAAATGAAATGATTTGATGTGGTCTGGTCTGGTCTGAAATGATACAACGAGTCAAGATTGATGGAGCACATTCATACCGCAAAGGCAATATGAATGAATGGCAGATTGGCATTTAGGGAATAAGAAAGAACAAACAGCCTGCCTTCCCTGCTGGCTTGCTTGTACACAATCCAATCCAGTCCAGTCCCATCATACAATACCAAATCTTCCGATGCGATTACGTTAAGAAATACCCATACCATATCATGCCTCTCAAGAAGTGATCATGAATGACAAATGCAAATGGGACGATAAATTTTCCCATCCATCAAACCAAGCAGAACCATAATATCACCCAGCAAAACCCATCACAGCGACAGCCTCACAGATATAATATGGTAAACGTGCGTTCTATCCAGAACATCGGTTATTCGTTCTTCTGATCCCTACGTTCCTTGAGTCCTAAGTTCCATTTCCCAATTCCAACCATATCGCTTGCTATCAATCAAAACATTCACTGATCACTGATCACTATTCGCCATTCACCCATCCATACATCCATTCGTACCTCCGCCGTTCCTCCACATACAAACTTTCCAATCCACATTACATCCATACATCTTATTATACACAACTCGGACCACTCCCTTCCCTTCAATATCACATCTCTCCCCTCCAATCATGTATTAACAGGCTTTACGGGCTCAGCAGCCGAAATGCCATGATCCTTTTGAACGCTAGAAAACCCGAATAAAAGCAAAAAAAAAATAACCCTTCAATTCGAACCCGCAACGCCTTTCTTGCTGTCACTCGTAACTAGCTGTAAGATTCCGTTCCACTGGATGATTAAGACGTGACAATGAATATGTGCTGGTAGCGGTGCTGTATGTTTTGTTTGTTCGATGCATTGAAAATGCACGCATGTAACTTTTTCCCTGCTTTTGCTTTTTCACATACTAGGGTTGTACTCGGAAATGATGATCGTAACGGATCAAAGTATAACACATCTGCACCCGGCATTACTCTCACCATCTTCTCTGCCTCGACTCGTAGATTTCGCTTTCGATGCATCTTCCTCATCAACTATATCTTGTGGTCTAATAGTCATATGTACCACATTCGACGTCTCTAGATTGAATTTACATGCTTTGAGAAGTGGATGTTAGCTGAATGATCGTAGAACCGATCGCTACCACAAGAATATATATATCAAGTGACTCTGATCTCACACTCAACCCTGTGACCAAAGGCCTCATCTATATTGAAGAAGAAGAAAAAATCATACCTTTCAAAGCTTCCTTATCATCCAACAATTTCCCAAAGAATATCAATCGTATGCTACTCGGACTACTCGGTTTTGTTTCCCATTCTTCCCTCCATTCCCTTAATATTAACTCTTTCAGAGTATATACACTGATACTAAGAGGATCCTTCCTCCCATCTTCCGTAACATTTGGTACCGTCACAGCGCGTTTGGTTAAATATTTCTCGTCAATCTTATATGGATGGCGGGCGCCGGATCCAAGTAACAGAGTAATCGTGAGCGCAGGCCCAGCATCGACAGCGGTGGGTGCTGACATTACATAGGTTGATTCGGTAGAGGGGCCGATGGCCTCGGAACCTAATCGTGCTCGCGTTGGTCGAGATTCTTGAGCGTCGGAGGATGATTCAGTTGCAGGGGCTTTACCTTCGCTTTTTGAAATCGTTGGTGGCGGCGCGGGCGCACGATCGGTCGGTGAAGATTCGTCGTTCGTGGTATATTGTGCAGTTAACTGTTCTTGAGACGCAGATCTTTCATTTCCATGTCTTGCGTTTTGATTTGAGGAATCCCCCATGTCTGCCGTCGTGATTGTTGTTGTTGTTGTTGTTGTTGTTGTTGCTGTTGCTGTTGCTGTGGGTAAAGCTGAAGATGTGGATGGATGAGATTGATAATCGGATGTTATGGATGATGTTTCCGGAATCAAAATATCGTTCAATAGACCCGACGTTCCTGCGCCTTTTATGGACCTTTTTGAAGTATCAAGTTCATTCATCTCGACTGCTGCTGTACTTGACGATATATGTGTGGTTTGGATGGGGTCAGGACCATGGCCTCCGCCCGATGTCGAAGTCGCCATTGGTTGAATTTGAGTTGTTTTGAGGTGCAGGTGAGAGTGGAAAACGGGGTATCTAGCGCCCTGTAATGTGAAGAGAAGATGGGGGGATCCACGGCTGTACGGTATACGGATTGAGCCGGTGATTGATAGATAGATATATCTGGGGAAAGCAAGAAGGATTGATGATATTCGAGCAAGAAATAGTCGAGTTTGAATTTAAGTAAAATGAAGGTACTCGTATTGACAGAAGTTAAAATAGGAAGATAATTTGGGTTTATAATGGAAAAAGGGAAAAAGGGAAAAAAGGAAAAAAACAAGAGTGAAGATACAATACTTACTAAGTAAGGTATAAGTAGAATTAAGATGAAATTTGGACAAGTCGGAACCAATCAGTTTATTTTTAGCTTTATTATTTTGATTGTCGATCCTCCAGAAAATAAAAAGAAGGTCTTTGAAGTTTTTTTTGTGATTCTAGCTTTTGTTCTTTGAATTGTTTCTTTCTATTGTTTTCGGGTAGTAAGTAGTAAGTAGTAAGTAGTAAGTAGTAAGTAAGTAGTATTATTACCTCCTCTGTTTTCAGGTATTACTATTTATTACCTATTTACTAGCTTCCCTCTGTTTTCAAATACTACTTATTACCTACTCCTACTTATTACCCTCTGTTTTCAGATATTATATTAGTATTACCTATCTACCCTCTGTTTTCAGATACTACTTATTACCTATTAGATACTACTTATTACCTACTCCCTACCTACTTACTACCCTCTGTTTTCGGGTACTAGTATTACCTACCTCCCCTCTGTTTTCGGGTTTCGGATACTACTACTCCCTACCTTATCCTCTGTTTTCAGCTTCCTTAGCACGCTTTATTTATGCTTTCAGGGACAGGAAGCCTTCCCTAAACCCCGTAAACCCCGAAATGAACATCCACTCATAGACCTGAGGACTAACACTTCGTCTAGAATCTGCAACCTTCTAACCTGTTATCAATCAATTATCCTTCAATTATCCTTATAAATACAATCATCAACCAATCAAGACTCAATCTCATTCATCTCTTTGTCGTTCAAACATGATTCATTATATTATCACTCCAACCATATGCTGAACCATATGCTTCCTTCATGGCCTATGTTCTACAAGTACCCATAACTTAAACTTGTACTTCTCTTATCGTCAATTCCTACCCCTCTCGCCTCCCCCCCGGATTCGATTTGAGGACATGAACTCGAATCTTGTACCTCGATTTCATATATTTTCCGAAGAATCTGATCTCGTATATCATGGCAACAAGACATTTCCAATGTCATACGGCAGCCTTATATAAATTCGGCATTCATTCTTTCCTTCGCAAAGTTCCGCAAAGGGAAAGGTTTAAAGCACTAGAAGACGTGTGTGCCAAACTCACCATGTTTTACTTTACCCTCAGACAAATAGAACTTGCGGTGCAGGTTACACGCAGGTCAAATGTTCGCTCATAAATTCGGTCATGTGGGTCATCCGAACGAACTTTACCAGGAAATTGGTCTTGGAGGCTTTGCCTACCTGTCGGTGCAGAAGCTGTTTACATAATTTGCGGATCGCTCGGAAAACACTCGAAGTTTCAATGGTTTTCATTTCATCCCAGAGTTAGTCTGTCGCTGGTTACTCCTCTTTAATCTCGCAGCTGCTCTGTACCTATTGGGAGCGAAGATATCCATATCTACATGGATAACCTTTCGGATAGCCTTCCGATAGCCAGGATCGCAGGACCGAGACTCTGTTTTATAGACCTTCTTGGAGGTTTGCGTTCTTAGTTCTTTCCATGCACAGTTGCAGTTCTATGATTGGAATTGGCTGTTATGGTTCTGATTCTTATCTATAATGCCATTACCAATACGAACGAATACCTGTCCCGACTGTGATATCTGGAAGGATGCTAAGCAGCAATTACGTTGAGAGCTGAACTCTATAGCACGGGATGTAAGGTGAGTGATTGGTGGTTGATACAATCTTGAGGATTCTTAAACTTTCTTTGGGACCTGAGTTTGGAAAGCGCCCCTTCCCTGATTGTTTTCCAAGACGAGAAGATCTCGCCTCGGGCCCAGCGGCACGGTAAGAAAATCTCAGTATGTGATCCTTCAGTGATTAAAGACGTTTATATCATTTAGAAATAGGTTCATGATCACATCACAACAAATGCATGCTATCACCAGTGTTCGCGATCGCCGCCTCTATGACTGCCCCATACTTCTTCTCCCTTTTAGACTTTGGTCGTGGCGGTTACAATGGACCTAGCGATGACTCTGAGGATGAAGATCGACCACCTTGACCATATTCATGTTTACAAAGTCAATTCAAGCCAAATTCAAATACTGGTCAGATTACGTAGGGATGTTAAGAGATCATCGCTGCTCTCCTTTTACCCAGGTGTTGAAGGAAACAGGAGTAGGGGTCAATCAACAGTACGGGGATCGCTTTACCTACCAAACTATAGGACGTACCAGGAACCTTCCAATATCTTTGCGGAGAATTATAACACACAAGAAACTTGTCTCGAACCGGGCGGCTGTTGCTCCAATATAAAAAGAACCCGCAAAGAACTCCATATTGTATGATAAATAACTCATCCGCCTCCGTCAAATCAATACCTCTTAAACACCCAACTTTCGCCTCATGTATCCAACATACGAATCAACTCCGGGTGCCTATTGAGCTCCCACATCTCTCTTTTCATTCGCGATCGACTCTCACCGCAGAAACACATCGAAGTCAATATATTCAACCACATACTCTGAGTATTCAAGACTCGAATCAAAGATTTGTGTCTACATACGTGGTTAGATTCTGATGATCTCCATTTCGGGTAAGTTGACCAACCACCCAAATATGCACTCCGGGATTGATCACTTGTCTCTGTATGGAATATCATGGAGATGCTACCACGGACATCTCTTCCTTAACGCTTCCAAAAAGCGCGTCTTGGAAAATCGAAGCTTCTGGTTTCTTTATTCTGGGTTCTTATGCAGAATGAAGGTGAACAGGAGCAGACTTGGAGGAGCGTGGGCGAGAAGGGGCTTTACTGGGGCGTACCGACTGGTTGGTATATATGGGGAATGGGGTCAAAGGGACATAGAATGAATATGCTTTGTACAAAATGGTTATATGGCGGGGGGTTCCACAGGGATAAGGTGCATATGAGAAGATAGGAACGTATTGATCGGAGGTTCTTCGAACGTCGTTGGGTTCAAACTTAATTGCCAAGAAGAAAGGAGTCAAATGACGAAACCAAAAATCTATAGGTGATGTTTGAACTCATGATGAAGTTCAATAGACGTAAGAAATTAGTTTGCTTTAATTGTATAAAATCTAGGGTTATATAGAGTGTATATATATCTTTTCATTGTCCTCATATTCCTTCCTTTGAATCAAGATTCAAGAATAGTCTAATTAACCGATCCTTAGAGTAATAATATTGTTGTGGGAGACATTCGGCATAGATATATATATATATATATATTTATAGCGTTATATACAATAGGAGAATATTGTAGACTGTAAAGAACAGAAAGTAAAATATGTATTTCCATCCAATAAATCCTCAAATAAAATACTAAAATCAAACATAACCCCCTCTCTCTAACAAGATATTTACACCACCCCCTTTCAGCTTCAAGTCGGTACGTGCATAGGCTTTAACCCCCACAAATTCGGGGCAAATTCGGGGACCACCACACCTATTGGTACCGGTATTGGTGTCCGATTGATTGCTTTCACCACCTAATCACGATAATAATGATATGAGATGAAATAACTGATCGGATAGCTAAATGCCTCATTATTAGATGTTGATTATGCTGTTCCTGGTACAATTACACTCCAGTCTTATCTGAACTCCCACCACTCGCAAGCTCCTCGTACTCGCGGTCGCATGCCCCAATGCGCCACAAATGGCGTCCCGAAACCCTCAACATGTGTTTCCTAAGACATCATCAGATGAGCATTTAGATGAGCATTTAAATGCTCATGTTAGTTCGAGTTCTTCGAGCACTACTTCTGCGGAGGCGGAGGTCGCGCACCTGACGCCAGACTTTGACTCAGATGATAGTGATAGTGATTCGGATTTAGCTATGCTTATGGGTAGTATGGGTATGGGTATGAGAGGAGGTGAGGATGGACATGGGGCAACTTATAAGATGCAGAGATGGGAACCTGTGGGAAAGAAGAAGGAGAAATCTAAAGGGGGAAACCAAAATGGTGGAGATTTAAACCGCGATATGAATTCGTATGAGGAGAATAGTCAGAATGTTTATCGTGACGAGACGGGTGAAACTGGTGGGAGGAGAGGCAGTCTCTCGACAATACAATCATATCAATTATATACGCCAGATGAAGAACGAACTGTGGTGAGAAAATTCGATAGAAAATTGGTGGTTTTTGTTGCCTTGTTGTATATGTTGAGTTTCTTGGACAGATCAAGTAAATTCACCTCTTTCACCACCACTCTTTCATCCGCTTCTCGTCAATAAAAGGAGTTAAGATCATGCTAACCATTTTTTTATTCAGATATCGGGAATGCGAAAATAGCCGGTCTAGAACGAGATCTACATTTGGATTCGAATAAATATGAATGGGTTATTACGGCATTTTATATCGCATATATCTGTTTTGAATGGATGAGCATATTATGGAAGATTATACCGGCGCATATTTATATCACAGTGATTGTCCTATCCTGGGGTATCATTGCGTCTCTACAATCTATAGCGACATCTTTCGCGGGACTGCTTGTTCTACGCACATTGCTGGGGATAGGAGAAGCTGGATTCACGGGAATCCCATTTTATTTATCCTTTTTCTTCAAGAGAGAAGAATTAGCATTTAGAACCGGCATCTTCTTGAGTGCTGCTCCTCTCGCAACTTCATTTGCAAGTTCTTTAGCATGGGGAATCGTTAAGCTTGGAGAACGTTCCCCTATTGCACCATGGCGACTTCTCTTCCTCGTTGAAGGATTCCCTAGCGTTCTGGTCGCCCTTTTCGCATGGCATCTTATTCCTGATAGTCCCAACACCGCTCCTTATCTCACCACTCGCGAGAAGAAAATTGCACGGCTACGTCTTCGCCATGAGATCACTTCAACTCCCAATTCCAAAACCCAGCCATCTTCCGGTCTCAAAATTAAAGAAGTACTTCTAACTCTCCGGGACCCCAAAGTTTATCTCACAGCCCTCATGTTTTTCTTCTCCAACATGTCCTTCAGCAGCATGCCTATCTTCCTCCCCACAATCCTAACACACATGGGTCATTCCCCCTCAACATCCCAGGCTCTCTCCGCACCCCCCTACCTCCTCTCCTTTCTCTCTGTCCTCCTAACCTCCTATCTCTCCGATAAACTACGCACCCGCTCTCCCTTCCTCCTCTTCCACGCCCTCCTCTCTTCCCTCGGCTACACCCTCCTTACCCTCCCACCCCACCTCCTCTCCCCCACAATCCGCTACCTAGCGATCTACCCCGCCTGCATAGGATTCTTCTCCGTAATCACCATCCTCATAACCTGGACCCTCAACAACCAACCCTCTTCCTCGCGTCAAGGGACCGGTTTCGCCATCATGCAGATGATCGGGCAATGCGGCCCGCTTGTTGGCACGAGGCTTTATCCGGAACATCAGGCTCCGTTTTATAGACAGGGAATGGGCGTTTGTGCTGTCGTTATGATGGTTGTGGCGATTCTTGCTACGGGCTTGAGATGGTGGTTGGTGAGGGAAAATCGGAAGGGTTGGGAAAGGTATGAGAGGGTGGGTGGAGATGTAAATGGGGATGGAGATGGGGATGAGGAAGAGGAAAGAGGACTTGTGGGTGATGGGAAGAGAGCGGCTCGGGGGGGGAATACCCCGTTTCAGTATATGCTTTGAGTACCTAGATGAGATTCAAATGGAAATGTCTGATGAGTGCGCTCGATTGTTTGGACTAATCCGACTAATATATTTTGTTTCGCGTCCGGGTTTCTGTGTGGTTTTATATGGCGTCTATATCTATATGATATTACATCTATAGAGTGTTTACCTTTTAACTTAGTTAGTATGCGGCGCCTGCTTCTAGTTTTCTCTCAGATCCATCATTCTATTCATTCCATGCTTATAAATATTCAAGAAGCTAATTCCACCATATCCGAATTCTTTTCTCCGCAGCTCATTGGGGTAACCACAAATATCAAGGTTTCTCCCGGCCTGCCAGATTTCTTTCCATGTTTTCTTTCCATGTTTTCTTTTCTCTTTTTCCTTCTTCTTCTCTTTTCTTTTCTTTTCTTCTCTCCTCTTTTCTCTTAAAACCCAAATCCCCTAATCGTTCAAACGGATTTCAACAATCTAGTAGAAGAGGGGTTCTCTTGAATATCAAAGTTGGGAATCTTGCTGCGTTCACAGGGTGTGTGGAGTTAATTGCACAGTGAAAGATTAAAAGATCATTTTGATTGAAGAAATTGGAATTGGGAAATTGCTTAGTGGAATGAGGCTCATAGGAGGGTTCTTCGGGAACTCTTTTGTGCTACGATTAAGCGCGGAGTATCACCTCGATTCAGAATCTGTTTCGCTGGATTGGTATTTGATTTACTGCAGTTTACTTTACGAGTACTGCTCTCGAATAACATTACCCTATCCTCATCCAATTACCATGACTCTTACCTACTCTGCACCCCCCTTCCATCCCCCTTAACCTCCCACCACTTCCTCCTCACATCCCACCACATATTCCCCAACTCTTCCCAATGCTCTAACCCCCTAATTTTCAACCTCGCCCCTTCTACCAGTAATCCTTCCAATTCCACAAAACAACATATGAATCGTCGAGATTCTTGTCTTGCGCCTTTTCCAAGATGGTTCGATCTCGTAGATGATATTGGGGAAGCGAGCTTGATTTCTAGTCCTTCGAGGTGATCGATGAATGGTTTCAGTACGGTTATTGCGGATGCAAGGATATCGGGGTCCATGTATTCGGAGGAACTACTCAGTTGGACATATTTTATCTTACGAGTGGTATCGAGACCCAAGCGGGAAAGAACATGATGAGGCTAAATTCATTAGTCCATGAATCACCTACAAGAATAGTAAAACAACACACTCACCCTCCTATCATGTCCACAAACCCCATGACACCACGAATTCATACAATGAGCATGTCTCCAAGCACCCCTCGCCCTACCATGCCACCGACTAGCCTTCTCATAATCCCGTCTCCGCTGATCCCTCATCATCTTACAACAAGTCGCACAATGAATATCTTCAATATCAAATACCCAGTAGCGTTCGCTGGCTACGGTCCCGGCTATCTCGCGTATGATGGCGTAGTCTTCGGATTTATCGTCCACTTGGCTGGAGCGTTTGGAGCCGTTGAGATGGAGATGTATGTTTTTAGGTGAGGTTTGCAGGAGGTAATTTATTATGGTGGCTTTGGGGAATTGGGGTCGGGAGGCAGTTATAATGTTTGGGGTTTTGGCTGAACTGTTGTTCATGTTGTCTGATGAGGATCTCAATATTTCAATCTTGGTATTGTTCGTCGTGAATCTGAATGATGGGATTTTCTCGACAGTTTTCTCCTCTCCATTCAATTTTTCAGGTAGAAATCCTAATAATTCAAGGGTCTTTCCCTTTGATACGCCGTCTACCCAAACGTCCAGTCCTGGTGGAGGTCCCTCGTCAAGTCGTGTAGTCATCATTGTATGACATTCGCAGCCATCGTCTATCTTGATATCCGAGCTATTTGTCTGGTACTTAGAGACCATCGGCGGCTGCGAAGCAAATCTTTGTTCAGGGCGACTCATGGCTTGACTCTTATCACTGTGATCATAGTTGTAAACGCTATGGTTCTATTTTGTCTAATGAGAGTAACGATGTCATCGAAGAATGTTCTGAATGGTCTGGAAGTTACGAATAGTTGAGTGGTATAAAGGGTCCGAATGGTTGAAGCCATAAATGGAGTACTCAAAATCTGCTGTTATTAGAACTATTTCCATGCGATGTTGATATATAAGTTCAGAAACTTCCAAATCGGGAAAGATGAATGGAAGTACGTGATCCTCAACATGGAAAGCGCATAATAAACAAATCCCATACATCATAACACAGCATCTAGGACTCTCTATCAATCTAGGCGAAAATGGATATCATTTGTCTTTTTTTATTCAGGACATATCTTACGAGGAATCAAGTGAGATATACTTGCTAGAGGATAAGCTTAGATTAGATTTTTTTTTTTTTTAATGTTCTGTACGTTTTCCCTTCTTTCCCCGTGAATCATCTCAACTCCATTTTCGGTACTCGTATGCATTGCATATTCGTGATTTATAACCTTCCACTCACTCACTATATGTCTTGGTCACAAGTACATCTACCCTTTGATGCTTTCCCTCGCCTCCTGTTCCCGCTTGAGAACTCGGTATAATGTGACTTAATATCGGCGAACCTTGCGCCCATGTTTTGATCATGGTGATTCTTGTCTGAATCATCTTCACACTTTCAGAAACAAACCAGAGGTTTCATCTCTGCACTCAGTGTTGGAAATGATGGGGTATTCATTATCTGTGACTCAAACACAACTAGATGAGCTAGAATAGAAGTATTGATGATACGCCTGGTGTACGATTCTGTGGATATTATTTATGTGAAACAATATTTCACAGTAGTTCACTGAAGAAATGAGGTCTTTAGGATCCGAAAGACGTTGAATCAATATTAGAGAGCTGTCTGGGTATAAACTACTGGGACGAAATATGGTTACAGCCTTTTTTTAACCTTACTCGATCTTGAGAATAGCTTCATTTATACCAGATCACATGACCCCACCAAATCCAGCTGAATGAAGATAGTCATCCTATTTGTAGGTTCGCCATCCTAGGGTAAAACCAGCTTGCTCGTTCACCATAGGAAAGAAGCATCTATATTAATGCATCTTTCCTCAACCCCCCCTCTCCCCCTTTCATATCACGCGAAGATATTCTTGGTTCACTTTAACGTCAACACCAAGATAACTCCTCCACACGTGATTTAGCGCTTTTTAGGTTACATTGTGGGACAGCTTGAGCAAAGTTTTCATCACTCGAATTCGCAACTCATGGTTCATAGCCACGATGATCCCGCAAATCGCACCAACTTGACTTAACTCGAATTTTGATCTCTCGGCGATGAAAGAACGGCGATCACTAAATCGCAGCCGAAAGCAAACACATGACAACCCTATCGAAGGAATGAAATGCGGCAGGGAGTCGCTACAAACCAAAGCTACTGTTCAATCATCGCCTCCATCCTCACACCCACAATTACACGTAGCCGCCATCAATTGAGGACTAATCTCACTCATCAGCCGGTCATATTTCGGCCTGCGTTTTAGAAAGGCCATTGCGGGTCGGGGTACAGTCATGCCAACGCAATATCAAAAAAAGATGGGCTCCATGTCATCAAGGCCCATTTCATTTAGTTATACGAAAATCATACAGTCTGTTAATGTCCTTGTTGGTAATTCCCAGGATGACGGCGATCAGCATGAAATTGAATGACCTGGCGCAGGAATCAAGAAGACTGCAAGTAAGCACGGAAGTGGCGTTTTGTCATCACTATCATATTTCAAAACCTGTCCTAATTGGGAATATCTGGCTCATTGATATAAAGCTTACAATGGAATCCTATACATATAAACAACAAACAGTGTCCATGGGCATGCTGCATGCATATGCTACAAGCTAGCAACCATCCCTCGAAAAGAAAAAGGGGTCCTGTTGCTTTAGGATGAGGCCCCTGATTAAGCGATCAAGGATATCAAGATATTTTCCGAGCCATCCATCGTCACCATCCTTCGTACCGTTTTTCTCCTAGTCCAATGTACTATTTTTTTCAAGCGTTTTTTTTTCGCAATAACATCCGATATTAAGATCTTACACATCATTCGACATGCATGTCCGCATAAGTGCCATGCCGCACCGCCACATGAGGATTCATGCTTGTAATTCAACTGCGCCCCATAAAAATGAGCGTATACCTCATTAGCCAGCAACTGCATAGAACTTATTACACGTGTTGGCTTTAATTAACTATTTCCATCTGATCTTATCGTATTCTTTCATTCCTGTCAAACTTAATCGTTGTGCTGGGTCCCAAGTTCTTTCTTTAACGTCAACAAGTGGCGGTGCTCGTTTTGTAATGGTGGCTCAGGCCGTTTCAAACTTTGGTGATTCTGCCATAGGGCTGGTTCAGGCTGACACCAAAATGACAGTAAGGAGAAGCTTTTGCTCTAGGGATATTGCATCTAAATGGCGCAGTGAGAGCCGAGAAATGGACGGCGCTGAAGAGGTAGCGAGCCATGATATTTGGGTTCATTCCTTGATGCTCCTAAATCGAGCCTTCACCGCTCCGAATTCCTCACATTCTCTGAAAATGCATATATCTCAAAAGTAGCTGATCTAATATCATTGCATATTGGCCTCCATCGCCCCCTTCGCGTAATAATTATATTGGTCGGCGGAGATCGACCTTCAAAGGTCTTCCCGAACAGGGAACTAGTACTGCATGGCATCCGCCAACCGATTTTCAAAGAATCTTTCAAAATATCTAAGCTCTTTTGAGTAGCATTTACTTTATAGTTTGATAATACCCTTTAAGGCATAGCTTTTGAATTCAACAAAATCGGGCTTTGAAAGCATGCCCCTTTCAAGTAAGCCCATGGTTATGGTTAAGTCTCCATGGTACGGCCGAATTCACCACTATTCTCGAGGCAGACTTGGGAGGCAAACACTGTGGGTAACCTAAAACCAGTTTTGGGTGCTTCGAGCTCTGTTCGAGCTCTGTTCGATCTCGATTCCTAAGGCACCAATATTTTCAAATGACTCGGCTTCTGAAGCCGGCAGAACGACCTCACAAGATAACCTCATGATCACGATAACTTTCGCTTTTATCCTATAATGATTCACACTTGTGGCCATTTGTAACTATGACTCACTCAAGCGAGAACTGGAGTAACTAGGCGTGTCGCTAAGTCTGGTGCATCTCTAGAGGCGTAGTTCTCGCCTACGCATCACACCCCCTTCACTTTAGGCTTCCACCAGGCTACGTCGACTCAACGCCCTGGCATACATAGGCCCTGGCAATCAGAAATTAATTTCTCCAAAGTGTTGCGCTCGCTTCGGTGAAAATGTTAGGAAGGTGCCGGCGTCTTTCTTCGACGATGCAGCTTCCGGTGGCTGCTTGCAATGCGATATCAGGGTATTCAGTGATAAGAAGAAGTCACCAAGATCCTTGAAAGTGCAACGTCTGCTCATCCCAGCTGCCTTTCCCTTTGACCGGGACCTTCCTTCCTTGAAAGTGCAGCAGCACTGGCCGCTGTTTATCCCTCGCGTGGATATAATTACCGGCAGCCGCAGGAGGCTCTGATGCAAGTAGCGATGGGCAAACGTAGATAAGAAGATGGAATGACTACGTGTATTTAGTATGGTATGTGACTAGCTTGATTTGGTAGGACTTAGCTTGAATTTCAAGGTAATGTGGTACGATGCTAGATTGTGACACTTTCGAAGCCTTGCTCTCTATTGATCCCCTCCTTGCTAGGCCTTTCCCATATTGGAATTATTCTTGCCACTCATAATCTTTTTCCTTCGTTAGCCGGCACTAATAGTTCTCATGTGCAAAGCCTAATACGATCTTAATTTCTGTATTATTGTCCTTGGACAATTCAGCGAAAGGCCCCGCCCGGGATCTTTCTCTACCAGGGATACACTCTGCCATTTTTACTTTGACAGCTGCTAACTTATCGCCCCCTGTTATCAACAAAAGAAATCGAGGAATGGCCTTCAATATCATTCGACAACTCATCATTGGCATCTAATCTCATCTCACTAAGCCACTAGTCGTTGATCTAAAGACGATCTGACTTGGACAGAATAAGGTCACATTCATCCCTACATACTTTAGCTGGGCAATTCGCCGATCTCCGCTCTAGTGCCCGTCCCCGCCCAACAGAGCGATTTTGCATGTGCGGTTGGCAGCGATCTCCCGGTGCCGCAAATACGCACGTACTTGCTGGCGCTGAACTCTAAGTACTATATAGGATGCACAGACATTGAAATTGGCAGATGATCATATCCCTGCAGCTTTCTTGGCAGATCCCAATCCGGATTAATCTCTTCATATCCGGTTTGTGCCATGGCCAAATTCAGGATCTTTGGTTGATGATGGTTTGGAATCATTTTTCCGTCACCAGTGAACTCCACAAATGATGAGCCCGGGTTAATCATCTCGTCATCTGAAAGTGGGGGTGCGGTATGCAGCTACTGTAAACCCGGTTTGGATCCACTCCCTCCACGTAGTTACAGATAACTTGCACTTGCCAACAATTCTGCCCATCCGCATAGAAAAACAATCATCTCCACTACGAAAACGAAACTGGAAAGATGGCGAGATACTCGAAGCCTTTGCAAAACAGCCCTCAGATCGAGGATTTGTGCATCTATTCAAATTGCCGCCGGCAGACGGAGACTTTTCGCTTGATATCTGAATACCTGCACAAAAGTACAAGTAATACTCTCAGCATTGAACAGCGACATCCTGATGTTAGACGTCGTTATCGTCTCATCATAACCGAGGTGGTCATCCCAATTTCTCAATGTTGATCTGATGAATAATGAACTGAGACCGTGACCGAGACTTCTCGATTGACGATGGCCGATGTGCCCCGACAGAGTAGCAAGTCACAATTAATGTAGCACCTAAGCATTGAATAAACGACAAGAAAGGAAGCATATCTCCACGACTCGGGATATCTCCATTTACACAAATAAATATGTTCATTTCTGCATCGAGGTGCACTCCGAACTTGAATAGAGGCAGGTCATTGATACACTCCAGACGGATATCGAGAGTGAAAGCCAACCGCTAACTAAGAAACCTGAAACAACTCCACAACTCCACAAATCCAATCATGATCACATTTGCAAATCATAATAGATTCATCCAGTAGAACACACCATGAGTACCACACGACCGCTGCAGCAAAACCCGTTGCCCGTAGATATTCCTTTAACCGTACATCTGCATCTGCATCTGCATTTGCATTGCATCGCATCACATCTACATTGCATTGCAGTATGCATATATATAAATACCTAATTTCCAACCAGTGACACGAAACTACGTCCCAGCAGCGTGACAGCTTGGACCAAACCATTTCCAAGTCGAGGGCACTGCATATGCATCGCGCCTCCGATGAAAATCCCCATTCCTCCCACTCTGCCACTCTGCGCTCTCCTCCTATTCTCGAGGCATCATGAATCCCAAGTGAGAGCCGCTCGAAGAAGATGCTAGCCCCGAGTTGCCCCCATCTCAGCATACACAATCCACCCATCCAAGCAAAGTGTTCCCGTCTCGGTCCTGCTTCAGCTCATCCAAGACACCAGAAATGAACCCAGGAAGAGATTTCCCTCTCTCCCGAGTATTTGTGCGCCTCCACTCTTCCCGTCACACCCAAACACCAAGCCTCGCACCACCGCATACCCGAAGGATCCACTCCCCGTCCATCCCTCGGCACATTGCGCAAATCTGGAGAGAATGCGATGCGATGCGATACCATAACAATGATCCGATTCCCGAGTCTCCGATGGCCGCGCTATCTTGTGCGAGCCACTCTGCATATTTGGTGTACGTCCTACCCGAGTCGCACCAGTTGCTTGACTTGGAGAGATATATCTAGCTTTGAGCAATTGCTTGTCTAGGACCTACCTCGTTAACCTAGTACTTACTCTAGAGCTGCGTCACCTCAGCACATTACACCATAAACATTAATGAATAGAAACACAAACTAGGAGATTTAAAATGCGGCCGAGGCCTCGACCCAAACTGCTGGAATTTTCAATATTTTCTCTTTGGGCCGCCAATTCATCTAATTTCATCCCTTTTTGTCCGTCTTCGCCGTTCTTCCCAATGCAATCCAACACGCTATGCTATTTATGCTATACTCTTATTCAGGTAAAAAAAAAAAAAAGAATGGTATTTAAAACGGCATAGTCATCAAGTCCAGTGCACACCAAATGTATCTGTACATCTGCATGCCCAATCACCATCTCTTATTTGATATAAATGCAGTAAAAGATCTACTTAAGCATATAGATATACTATAATGGGAAATTCTCTCTCGCATGGTATGGGAAAGCAGGATTTGGTGACGGAGAGGTGAAAATCACGAGATCTATGAACAAAAGAGGGTTTAGACACAGATATTAATTTATACGAGAATAATGATGAATAATGTCCGGAATAATGTGGGTTTATGAGTTGGGAATTTTGCGTCATGGTAGTCTGACAAATTTACGAGGAGCGGATGCTTGTCACGGTCAAGTTATTGGAAGGATTCAAGTATCATAAATAAGCCAACATAAAACAAATTTCACCCGCGTCACGGAAACATGATGGTCTGAGGATAGGGATTATTCAAAGGTCTCTTATTAAGAATTAAGTAATGTAAATCCTCCCAAGTAAAGTGCCTAGGTAGTATATAGTAGATAAAAAGTAAAGTAAAATTTATTCTTTCATCTCATCTCATCTCGTCGATCTCCGAGTCATTCCCATCTCATGAATACTCGGCTCCTTTTTTTGAGCGAGATCTCTTATTGCCTTCCTAGTAACCCAGCTATTAATATCTTTCGATACCATACAGATATGCACCCCGTATTCCCACCGAAATCAAAACCTTGCTTTACCCAAAGCCTTGCAGATGTACCCGGCACATCCATCCTAGCCCGCCCAAACCAAATCAGATTAGACCCAAACAAAAGAACAAAAACACACGTATTTTTTGGTGACCTCACAACTCCTCTCCTATGCGAACCTATAGTGCCCACTGCGGCTTGGCCCCTACCGCCCATGTGTCCAGTCCAATACAAATGGAAGATGATCAGCCCGCTGACTATATAAGGTAGGGCTCGAACAAAATAAAGTGAGAAAACAAATTGATGTCCTAGCTGACTCGAACGGACTCGCTCAAATGGTATCTAGCAACAATAACGATATATCTCCCTTTAACACCCTAACCAATCAACAAGACGCAAAGCAGGCTAAACAGTAGACAAAATTCAAAGAAAATGGAAGACAAGTGAAAGGAAACAGGTTAGATCGGAATTAGTCGGTAGGATAAAGCGGCAGCGAAGGAAGGCCGTGACGAATTTGCGAGCTAATCCGCCTCTCGCCATAAGCTTGATGCATGCCAAGGAAGATAAAAGATACCCATCTATCTCTTCCCCGCGCAACTCCGGACCCTCCATGCAATGATAACCCGTTATTGAAGATAACACAAGAGTTACGCATGGGCGTTCCTGTGTCCAATGCATTGTATAGTGCAGTGTATTGCCCAACCCGACACCTACACAACACAAGCTAAAACCCATAATGCTCGGGAATTATTTGCATGCAAACAATATGCACAATGCAATGCATGCAAGTACTTCTCCAAATCGTGCAAGATATGCCAAGCAAACAAGGGCAGGTTCCATAGCTAGGAGGGGTGACCAAGATAGGTAGAGAGGTCTTCTTTATTTAATGTGTGCCAGTGATGATGCCATATGATGAGATGAAACAAGATCTTTCTCGGAATACCATCGGACAAGGTAGATGTGACATTGATACGAACATAAAAAGCCAAGCAGAAAATATGGAAATAAAACAAGGCAAGTGGCCAAAGAGAATATTGGTATATGCTAGTACGATAAAATGAAGCAGGTCGCAATTGGATTGATGAACGCCACACCACCAAGGACATTTATTTAGTCCAGCCAAATCCAAGAACCAAAACCCCCCGTTTCGCCACTTCCCATCCGAAGTAAGAGATATGCAATAAGGTCTAAAATAGGTGTTGATAAAATATTCGAATTTGGATGTAGTAGTGTCGTAGTGCATCAGGCGATACACGTGTAGAAGAGATAAGGGATTTGGAGATAGATAGTCATGTATGTAGAAGAGTAAGAAAACAGGAAAATATGCGTGTGGCGGAAAATGGTGTGTTGATATGGTACGGTGGCTGTGTTTGAGAACGAAGATGATTACGTAGAGTGGGATGAATAGATTTGAAGAGGGTGTGGAGGATGGATGTAGCCTTAACAGAATTGAGGAGCTGTTTTGATGAGTGTAGTCGTAATGAGTAGTAGTGGTGATATTAGAGTCGTAATAGGCCGCGGTAGTATGCTTGAATCCATCGAGAGCAAGTATCATCAAAAGGGGCGAATCAAACAAAGGATGTTCAACAAGAGTGTTTCGTCAGACGCAGGTCGCTTAGAGGAGCAGGTATAACGACAAAAACGACCAAATTGTATTTTTAAATCCCTTGAGAATGTATAATAGTCGTTTCGATCGTAACGATTAACTTGATAGGCCGATGAGTCGATTAGAGATGAATTGATTTGCAGCAAGGGTTATTAGCGTAGTAGTGCATGGATTTGGGTTGATGCAGGAATGTGCATGTGAGGGTAATACGAGATAACTCCTGTCGAATGAGCTTTCATCATCTCGCACTAACCCACTTTCATACCCATGCTAAAAGAGAAACAAGATCCCATGACCAATGAATTCCACTGCTCGCAAAAAGGTAGAGAAAACAGGACACCCTCTCACACTTAGAATCCCAGATTCCCCATCAGATGTGAAGCCATGAGCTCATGATTTCGCTGCATTAGCGCAATCATTCATCCAATGGGGCCGCGTAATCGATTCACGATTCACGTACGCGGTATCTGCTGACTCTGTTGTTGATGTTGAAGAGAAGATAAAGTCCGACTTCCATTACCCCCGCCAGCCATTGAAGCATCCACAACGTTTCTCGGCGTCTGGTGTTGCTGCTGGCCTTGACCTTGATAATCGACCCCTGGCCCCGAAGTGCCGGCGGCAGTCGCGGGACTATTTTCAAGATAATTCGACAAGTCCCATGAGCCTCTAGAGCTTGCTACAGCTGCCGCATTTCCAAGGTGTGCTTGATAGTGTTGTTGTGGTGTAGGCATGTGATGTGGAGTTCCTTGTAGCCAGTGACTCGATTCTTGTGTACCATGTGGTACAGCGATTCTTAGATCAGGGGGACCACCTTGAAAATTTATTGATTTTTGGCTTTGTGGTGAGATTGCTCTTTGTGCGGGAATGTTGGAATTGTAAGCTGTAGAAGTTGTTGATCCTGATATTGATCGTGGTGAAATTCCTCCATGATGATCACTTGTGTATGGTAGGCCTACAGATGAACTTTCCGTAGCGTAACCGGTGGAGCTGACGGGTGTCAGGAGGGCAGGGACATGTGCGGGTGGAAGGGTTGAGGAAGGACTGGCGGACTAAAATTCATTGTTAGCATTTTAATTCATACCAAGGGATCGATCAATCAAAAGGTGTACTTACATATTTGCTGATAATCTTCTTCAAAGCGGGTCCTAGATCCTTCCAGTGAAAGACTTTGACATCCTTTTCAATATTACGAGGCTTAGGATTAGGGAACGCCATGATGACTTTAAAGAACTCCTCGCTGTCAGGCTTTCCTTTAGACACCGTGGCGGGTCGGAAACCTTCTAGATTTCTCCGTATCCTGTTCTTTTCTTCCACGGTGAACTTTGCTGCCACTAACGCTTCTAATAGAGTAATTGTATCCACGCTCGTGACATAACAATCATTTTTCTCTTCCCAATATATGCAGCTGATCACAACAGATTGAGGCGGTCGTTCATCAGCTGAAATTGGGTTGAAAGTTGTCGTAATGCTGCATCCGGATTGTGATCGCTTGAATTGGACCAGCCGCCTCTTTGATTCCCATTCTTCTGCGGTCCAATTGTTGACCATCATATCGCACAAATCTCCGCTGATCTCCAATTTTGCTTTGTTTGCGTACATTGGGTAAGGATTGTATGTATGGCCTGCGTGAGGTGTAGCACCCGGACTGGAAGATTGTAAGGTGGAAGTTCGTATCAAGGCTGGGTTGCCAGGAGATGGTAAGGATGACATATTGGATCGGTGCATTGAATTTGATGGCAATCCAGGGCTCCGCGCCATACTCGAACCAATCGTTGAATATCCAGTGTTCCAAGTAGATACATGCGGAGAATGTGCTTTGAGAGTGGGTGGCGAAGCTGTTGATGAACTTCCATATCCATAACCCATGTTCCTAGGCGCAGCTTGAGTTGGATAGCCACCAGAGGATCGATTATATTGAGGCATCAAATTATTGTAGGAAGAACTTGCTTGGAGGTACGGTGAGTATGAGGAGGACGAGCCATCGCTCGATGAAAATGCATAAGGATATTCATCCTTCGGCTTTAGCTGTTGGGAATTACGTTTCGCTGGGCTCCTCATTAATTCCGCAGATTCTGTCGAAATCTTTCTTTTCCTGGTACCCTCAAGTGATTGTGGGCCATTTTCGTATGTGAAGTCCCCAACATCAACCTTGGAAATAACATCGCCATCACCTTCCATGAACATCGACACTGGTACCCGGGCAGAGGACCAACTTGTAGATGCAAACTGGGGAACCTCGCAAGCCACAACGTAGCTGCAAACTCCTCCAGACTGGTTCATCTTCCTTACGGAGGCCTGGCATTTCTGCTGTCCAAACACCAAATAAAAGGTCGGCGAGTTCGACGTCAAGAGCTCGTACAAAGTAGTTATGTAGACGCTGACCGGAGTACCCTGGCTTCCCCGCTGAGGCGAAAACGATGTAACTTCGGGTATCGGCGTAGACCCAACATTCAAGTAAGGACCCGATTGTTCATCATAAGTAGTACGTGTGTTACTTGATGCATAACCTAGCGAAGTCATCTGTCCGGCATTTTGATAAACTGGGGCAGGCGTTGACGTTGGAATTGAAGACTGGGTTCCGTATGAAGGCGTTGAGTATGGGTATGCGTTCTCGGGATATGATCGTCCAGTTTCGTAGCCTGTTTTTGAAGTTAGTGATTCCACGGTTCGTATGTCATTTGGGTGAAGGATTATCCCTTCGCCATACTGACCATGGAGCTGTGGTGGTTGCGGTTTCCCGTAGGCAGACATTGACAGAATATCTGTCGGGGAATCCGCCCGGGGCACAAGGGCTCCCTCGTACCCTCCTTCGTGTAAGGCTGTAGTCTCCGGTGATGGATAAGTCTCGTCGATTATTATCGGTCGACCAGAGGAGAGGTGTTCGGACTGTAAATCAAGCATTGTATTAGCAGGAAAGATATCTCCCAAGGAAATAAGGTTGTAAGGATGCACATACGTCGAACAAAGTATAAGTTGAGTAGGCCAGTTTGGCGGTGGGAGAAGAACAAGGCTAAAAAATACTATCGACTCCACAAGGATACTAGGTGAACACTTCCACGAATTGAGAAGTTCTACTGATGAATATCGTAGAAAATTCGGGCCATGGAAAATCCAAGTATCGTCAAGTGTCAAGGTCGTGAAGAAGAACGAGAATTGAGCGATGTTGAGCAGTGTCTAGAGGACGATTGAGAAAGAATGAGGTATTGCTGATTAAGATGCTTTCGATGGAGGTAATTGTTATTGAAAATGGAGCCTTTTCCAAAGATACTCCAAGTGACAAAAGTATTGGGTGGATAATGATAGTCTAGGACACTCAGATAGAATAGTTCCCTTTTTACTTCCGTTCTTGGGGAAAATTAGGGTTTGATCCGCAGTGACTTATAACGATTTGATGATGAGATGCCGAGTTTAAGTAATAGAACTTGAATAGAACAGGTTAGTCGAGGAAATAGTTTCAGAGCTGAATCCTTTTTCAACGACGCTTGTTTTCCAATATCTTAACTAGCGATTTTAAGTTCCCGCGCTCTAGAAATAACTAGGGCAAAGGTGTAGATCTTTTGAATAAAGTCTCGGGAACATGAAACTAAAAGAATAAAGTACTTTGGAGAGTCGATAACGATCCTAAAGGAAACTCTATGAATCAATCAGCCTGAATGACTTTGCAAAATGAAAAGACCAAGAAATATTGTCAAAATGGCTGACGAGGGGCGTTCATAGCTTAGTTGCATTCATGGTGAGGGATGGGTTGAGGCACGTACAGGACAAAGAATTTGAAGTTTCTTGATGTTCGATAGGATATGCCGATTGCCAGAAGATATGCAGCCACCCGGATGGTCGAACCTTTTGAATGAACCTGTTCGTTGCGAGGGAATGTCAGTATTCGTATATCAGAAGTATGCCGTCATTATAAGTGTGCCGGTGACAAGCTGTCGTCGAGAAAGATGGTGTAGGATGAACAGGTAGTAAGTAGCATGTGCGCATGAAGGAGGGTATACCCAGGGTACAACGATAGCCTAGTGGTTGGGTTGTGTGGTGGTCGAGGTGGAGGTTATGCTTTTGATTACCCTAGTTCCGTATATAGAATGGCACATATGACTTCTCCGGTGCAAGGATGAGGAGGTGTGATGAACAATCAAAAGGGTAAAGCGTGAAATACATACTAATGGTGGGGTCTGGAAGGCACTTTTAGGGTTTATGAGTAAGTTCAGTGACTTCTACTGGGCGAGGAGGAAACGCAGTAGTTAGCTAAAAAGGTAAAAGGGCCTGTTGCCTGTGGCCTTTCTCTGGATTGCTCGGATCTCGTGTACGGAGTGCAAGGCGGCTGATGGCTGATCTGCTGAATGTGGTCACACCAATTTGAAAGATTCGAGGAAACTGCTTCAAACGCCTCGAAAAGACTGGGCCAAATCAAACGTCTTCTTCTACTTTGCTTACCCCGAACGAGAGAATGTAAATATCAAGTCCGTCTATCGGATCCTTGGTATAGTTTCGAACCCAGAGATACTTTTTGGCGGCTTTCTATTTCATCCGATCGTGTATTGTATATATTAAAAAAAAAGACGTTTGACGTATTTCGTGGGATGGAGATGGAGGCTTCGAACGGCAGGATTCGGATGCAGTCTAGACACGTTCTTGATATTGGTTTTCAGTGTGGCGGTTGCCTTTCATAGGATTTGGAATGAGGCAATGGTACTTCGTTGACTCCGAGTCCGGGCAAAGAAAGACCTTTTGTAAGGTTCGAAGATATGCGGTCGATATTTTTGGTGAAAAGCTGCGCAGTTTTGAGTGGTTGCTAAAGTCTTGTAACCATAGGTTAAGATGTAGTGTGGAGAAAAAAAGGCTGACTTTAACTTTGGAGGCTGTGAGGGAGATGGGCTTTTGATGCGGGAGGGTATATAAATGGTAGGATGTATGTAGTAAGAGTGTGTCGAAAGTAAAGTAGCAGTAATCACTAATTAATATTTTATCGAGGTCGTTGAATGAATATCAAGAGCTAGATATGGAAGATGTAAAAGATCTTCTGGTTAAAAACACAAACCCAAAGAGTAGTCGATGTGTGTTGGCTTGTTCGAGAAAAGCGAGGTAGGTAGTATACGTAGGTAGTATAGGATCAAAGTAGAAACATTCGAGCTTGACCTGGGAGCTCTTCTCGAATTCGATGCTGACGTCGAATTTCGGCTTGGATTAGGAAAGATGGACGTTGTTGTTTGAACTGAGCTGTACTAAAATCTATGACATGCATTCCCTAATGGAGAGGATAACGAATACGTTTTCTCGCTCTTGCATACGACAGGGTTTCTTTTTAGGAGCAGGAAAAGACGTGGAGTAGATTTTGGACGAAGGATCCCTTGGAAAAGTGATGATTTCGTTAGGTTCAAAGGATAGAGAAACCACGGTCAAATCTAATCGGGTTTGGTCGTGTGCTTCATTCGATGAAAGTAGATGTTGAACTGTAGGTCGGCGACTGCGGCTTGAATTAATGAGATCGAAATGGAAATTATATTCTATGCCGATTTATTCAGAATGTGGAGAGGGAGGCTTTTGACAGGACAGACAGCTAGCTTCGGATTAGATTGGACAGAATTGCTTGCTTTTTTTTTTTTTTTCATTTCTTTTCTTTTCTTTTCTTTTCTTTTTCTTTTTCTTTCTTTTATCTCTTTTTTCCTTTTTCTTTCTTAGGACTTGCTGGTCTGAATTAAAAAATTATGACAATTAATATTATTTAATATTATTTTTATTATAATTATTATAATTATTTTTGGGG
>NGKH01000027.1:445054-458189 GCA_002162575.1 Sclerotinia glacialis
GGAGGGAGGAAAATATGGTACGGAATTTACAAGAACAACATTGGTGCCCCAAAAAATCCATGATGGGAATGTGGATGATGGAACTTTACTGTAAGAGGCGGTGACATTTTTCCCTAGGGAGTGGAATGGGGACAAGGGGAGCCCACTCAAGCCCAAGGATATAAGTTCGAATGGAAATTCTAACGAAGACCCTTGCTCGGAGAAGGATTATGCTTTAGGTATGGAAGAATTTCCGTTTTTCGGACAAGTTTCCTCTTTTTCCCAAGTCCCTTGTTGAAAGATCTTTAGATTTTCCTTGAGTCTACAGGGGAATTATATGGGGATAATGGTTCCATTACAAGGATGATGGAAATTTCCAGAGGGAACTCTTACCCTGCTCATTATTTTCCATTTGACTTGTATGCTTGGCCATTTGGAAGAGCATTTCGGTAATCAGGTCGACATGGGATGTATCCACGGGTGAGATAGATATTGTCGTACAACGTGCCCAGGTTGTAGTTGCCCCTGCTAGGTCCATCGATTCAATTGCGGCGAAGCTATTTGGTGGATCAAATAGGGCCACGACTAATATAAAAATAGTGACAAATTAGAAGCTTTTCTGCCTGTATAAGCCTTCTCAAGACTAAGGGATCCCTTCTAACTTCCTAAAGCTCTAACCCTGTAAACTCTCTTTTCTTCCTTGAGCTACTCCTTGCTTAGAAGCTACTTGGAAGCCGCGGTACAAGAGCATCCACTGTCCGGAATCCCCCAGAACCCTGAAATAATATACTGCTCCTCCGCTTTCGTAGAGATTGATCGAATGGGATGAATGGGAATGGTAGTAGAAGAATGGTAGATGGAATGGATGATTGTTGATTGAGGGGCATCGTTTCATACTTTATTTCGTTTCCGATTAGACCTTACCTTCTACTGATGAAGGGGGATTCTCGGTTGAGCAGATTGGTGTTTGTTAGATCTTATTTGTTCTCAGCAGCACAAGTTCTCAGCAGCACAACAAGAATTGATAACGTTAACACATCATCATTGCGATGAAGTATGCATTATCTCTCATTTTCTCTCATTTAATCACATTCCTCCTTTACTTCGCGTCGCAACTCGTGGAAAATACATACCGCAGTACATTTAAAAGCCCACGTAATTCCACGTACGCACTCTTCAGAGCTGTACAATAAAAGTCCCTCGTACGAAGAATACCAAAAGTGCGGTACGTACCGTTCAATTCATGCCCAAATGAAATGTTCCGAAGAAATTATCATCTGCCCTCTGGCAACTTACATCTTGCATATAATACTTGCATAAATGAACGTCACTAGACTTTGCACATACTCCGTACAGTACAAAAGTACCCTTCATTAATATCCATGGCCAGTCAAATTGTGAAACTTAATCCTTTTTTTCCCCTTCGCTCGGCACTTGAGAAGATCACTCGATTGTTTGAGAGTACTTAGATCCCTTGTTAACAGCTCATCCTGGCTATATCCATTCCCAATCTTTGGCATCTGGGTCTATCGAATAAGTCCGACGATCTCATTATCTGAATCTCCGAATTTAGCTTCTTCCCTTCTGATGATGGAATTCCTTCGTGGGAAATCATCAATCCGGCCATCATTTACTGCTGGGTCTGCTTATTTTCGACAACCCCCTCGGAAAAGGCACTAACACTAAAAAAGATTCTTGCGCAATATTGTACAGCAGCTCAAATTTTTCGACATATTCTCCTAGCTACATAACACAAGCACAAATGACCATTTCGTCGGAGAAAAAATTATTGCTATTCTCTGGTCGTTTTGATCGCTTTCGTCGGGTTCGGTCCAGAGCTAGTAAGGTGAGCGGGATGAGCATGGGAGGGCTCGACTCTTTTAGGAATTTATGGCTGTCACTTCTCATGCTGAAAAGCTTGGAGCGAAAGCTGGTGTTCATGATAAGCAATACTCTTACTTTGAACTAATTAATCGGGAAGTGGATTCCTCCACCAATATTGATGGTTAGAATCGAAAAATGGATGAAGTATGAATTAGCCCCATCATCGATGTGATTAACGATGATAAATAGGCGTTGGAGTGTTGCTTGACGAATCACGGCGGCAGTGTAAGGTTGCTGCAGGCAAAAGATCGACACTTGGATGTTCGGGAGTGTCAGGTCATCTACATTATGAGAGAGTGCATACTGTGCATATTAGACAGGGTTGAAAGAAGTAGGGTCACTAGACACTGGACGCCACAAACGACAGGCCTGTTCGGAAAGGGAATCCGAATTCTGAAAAGTACCTCTTTTCCCTTTTTGTGCCCGGTGTAGCCAAATTGATATTCTACATCTTTCCTGGTTGAGTTGAAGGGCTAGGGTGAATACCTGGGATGGTAGCAGGACTACAACTCAAGTTGCCCAACCATAGGAAGAAGGTTCTCAACACCTTACGAGATAACCACAAGCCTTCCGTCGTGACCGTCGGAGCACAGATTAAAATCGTATTCACCGCTGCTGTGGAATCAAAGAAAGGGAGGAATAATAACATTACCCCCTACCTTAGCCTTCCTGATACTGCAGTGCTTTCTCCAATTCGTTACACTCCAGTCGAAATGCTTTCTTCCACTTCCCAAAGGAAGGGCAGAGGAATGCGTAATACACTTGGTCAAAATAGTTGCAGCCGCCTCCTCCATCCTCGTAACGTTATTCATACGCCCGAGTTTTTCTGTCTGCTACCTACTCTATCATGTGAACTATGAATAGCACTATAAAACGACCACAATAGAATAGCTCCATGTTCGTAATGAACTTATGAAAATATAATATTGATATTTTTTCTGACATAACATTCAAAGAAGTGACCAGATCATGCGGGAGATTTCCCCAAAGTAATCCCGAACTAATCCTAGTCAAGTAATAAATTCAGGAGGTGTGGACGAGTCTTCTACCTTTTATCGTCTGATTGATAATGATTGGATGAAAACCTTGAGATCAATCCGTGGCTGTGCTTGTTTTGACCCTCGTTTGGTTGCATCGATAGGAACAGGATTTGGGCATCTGGTCTATGGATTGTCAGCTTGGGGAAAAGGCTTTAAAACTTGATTAGTCACGGGAAAAGGCTTGTCTACTTCCCATTGCTTCGTACTGAATCTAACCGTACTGAATCGAACCTTTCATACTACAAAAACACTTAATGTTGCATACACTACTACTCTATGAAGGAGAACAAGAAATGGAAAGCGGCTTTTACAAGAAATACGGACGGCTTTTGCAAGAAATATGTTAAATTGCTAATTCTCATCCCCTCATTGAATTTGATTGCATTGCAGAGCTTTTGTCATTCCGGACCTGCTTCATCTGTTCCGTTCCAAATTTTTCGTTCCAAGCGAAGTATCCTTTATTTCATTTGGGGACTACTTTCCTCGAGCTCACTCCTATTCTAATAAACTCTCTCGCTCGAGAATCCAAATGGGTCTTTTCCCCCCCCAAGAATATTATATTATTCAAGAAGCTCAATTTTTTTCTTTTTCTTCCTCCCTCACCCCCTTACTCATAAAAGCCATTTTCATGCATTAATGTGAAAAACACCAAACGTTCAATATCTGTCGTATTTTTTCCACCGATACCAACGAATTTTCAGGTACCAAGGAAAACAAGCTTTATGACCTGAGCCAGATCAGCAAATTGACAGCTCGTAAGTACCTAAGGGTTTCCCATTCCCCTTTTCCCTTCTCTGAGGCGTGGCTTCAATAGTTTGAATGGTTAAAAAAACGCTCGAAAAAAGATGCATGAAATTAACAATATTTCAACTTTTTTCCTTGCCTCATCTCATCTCATCATCAATATCAGTCATTATCAGTTATTATCATTCATTCATTATCAGAAATTCCTTCTTCTGCCATGATCAGATCGCCGTTGTAGTACACGATATTGTCGGATTGTTGCACCTCATGCAAGGTCCCATATTCATCATTACCTCATTACCGACTTTCCTCGAAAGCTAGATTGGCCGGCCTTTCGGGTGTGATGTGAAATAGAGTTACCATCATCTACTAGGTATTTCTTGTCATACATACATGATACCTCCGCTTGTTTTCTGTAGCAGACCAGGGCTCTACACGCCGTTTGCGGCATACTGGACGGACACCACACCATACACCAACCACACCACTCCATACACAACAACGTTGGCGAGTTAGTCCAATGAATCAGATGGAGCCACGACATCTTACAACTTACAAGGCTCTTTATACAATTATTATACAAATTGATAACATAGCAAAACATTGATTGATTACGCCACCAATCTTTTGGCTAACACTTCAGACTCCCTTTCCGGAATCGTTGTTGTTTTCTATGCGGGTGTGCAGCTCTAACCTCTAAGCGCGCATTTTCAAAACTATAGCTAGAAATATCATAACAATCCAATTTTTCTAATACTACGCCACCAAGGTAAGCTCCGCGTAATTTCCCATATGGCTACCTGCATGAATATTTCCTTACACAAGACTTTTATTTCCTTGATTAAAAAAAAGGGTCGGTCGGCACAATCCGGACCTTGGAATCCTTCTGGCAAATTCGCCAAGAATTGCCATAATCGGATCTCGAGTTCAGCTGAGTTAGATACCGAGTTAGATACCGAGTTAGATACCAAATTAGATAGTCCCGAATCAATTGCTCCTTTTTGGATTGCTTGCTATTGCTGACATAGCTGCTGTGATAGCATCTCTTATTTCCAACAAAGAATATATAACTGAATATCTAAGAGCTTACCTTTAATGTTGTTCTTCTGCGCATAAGTCAGGTAACAGGGCCTTGCATCCTTGTATCACAGCAACTTCTTACCAACCACGGTTCTGGATTCTTATTTGATCTTCTTACCCTTGGCTTACTGCATGAAGCCGAATTTCGGTTCCTGGTCGTCGGGTTGATCACAATTTCATGTACTCGTCCAATTTAGAATACATGTATCTCTCTTTCGTGCTGCGCTTGTTGGCAAAGTCCATTGTCTGCATGACATCTAAAACGACAAGCTGAACCAACAAACGACCTTGCATTGTATTCGACCAAGCGATCAAAACTAAACTCTTTGCGAAAGGGAAAAAGGGTAAGGAGAAGACGCTTTTCCCGTCCTGTACAAACGCTCCACGTGGCGACGACGGAAATGGAAATTGATGACGATAATCTCACCGCTGCATTTTGTATGTGTTCCCGCGGTTGCCACGTGTATTTAAGGCAAGCCGGGAATTCGACAATTTCCTCAGGCCGCGCAAAGGCTGTTATACGAGAGAAATTCTCAGCATGTAGTCAGCCTTTTCCTTCCTTCTTGTCGACTTGGCATGTGCATAGATGATCATTGGACGTCTGTCGCTGCTAGAGATCTACATAATCGTCTGCACGGGTCAGGGAACAGGGCTTTGCGTTTATGTATGATGGAGTGCCACCAATATCCCTTGGGAAATCACGGGTAGCTTCATCCCCTCATTCCCCATGGGGAAAACATCGACTCGGCTTGCTGAGACGGAAGATGGAGGCGGCATGAAAGGTGCCACGGAATATCGAGCCTCGAGAAAGTAAGCCCACAGCGATAATGGGGTCTTGAAAGGCACAAAGCCAATTCCATGTGCGAATTTGCGAAATTTGCAGCATCAAAGTTTCGGTCGGTGCTGTATAATCGCTCAGCCAAACTCTCCTCAAGCTTCCAACTCCAAAATGTAGAAGTCTTTGATGCTAGCGCAGATCAAAGGAGAGAGGGAATCCGATGGCTCTGTCGGGATCACAGCCTAGATGGGGGACCAAGGCTTACGATGGCATGGAATGACATTGATGATGCTCACTGCATTACGCGTCCTTGTAAGATCTTATGCGGTATCGATTTGTGAGCGAGGAGCAAGATTTTCATTCACTGGTAGAAGGTCAATACAAAAGTCAGCCTTAGCAGATCAGACAACCTTCTCCCTTCTCAAAGTTTCATAGCATATCTGCAAGTCAAGAAGTTTACAAGTCAAGAACTTCAAGAAATCTAGGTACGCAACGAGACGCATGGTTCTCGATCGTATTGGCTTGTTTTAAAAATGGTGAAATGACTTCTGCCTCCGCTGAAATGGCTGCTATGACTATCGTTGAAATATTGCAAGATGTAAGTAACATCGGTAACCATTTTAAAAATCATGTCTGATCTCTCAAGAACCCGGGACTTCACTTTGAACATATTCGTTTGCATCTCAGAAGTCTTGGAGAATTACTTTTCTATGTCCATTGTTAATTCACATTCTTCTCCTTTCATGAGAATTTGGTTTTATAGACGGGAGGTATGGCAGTCATGACTCATGAGCATTTTTAAGAATTAGATCATCAATACGTTGTTTAGAATACAACCTTAAACTCAATGTTATAAGATTTTCAATGGATTTCTTCAATGCAATAAAACAATCCATCAATTGAACATTGTTCACCCAAAAGAAAATGCATTGCAACCTCATCTATCTCGGCCTCCCGGCTCACATCCCACCCCCTGACCACATTTCCCCATCACAAAAAAATCCCCGAATGCACGCACCGCGTCCCCATTGCAACCACGGAACATTGGCAATGTGATAGCGGAATGCAGGAATCGGAAAAGGTTTGGGTGAGTCTTTCATCTAGTTTAACGTTGGCCGATCACAGTCGTAGTCACTATCACATGCATGTGCAGATATTATGTGAGTGTGGGTGAGAGAGCATGGTTCAGACGTGGAGTTCGGGAGGGACTTCTCTTTTGGGATAGCAACGCCGTGGGGGCTGGAAATGCGGGGATGGGTAGCGGTGTTGCAACGACATACATGTGGTGATATATATTTTTGGGATCGGGGGAGACGAGGGTGGGAAGTCCATTCTTTGATTAGAGCTGTTGAAAATGATGCTTATTATTGATAGTTCTTGAGACTGGGGTAAGCTATTGATACCGTCCAACTCTTCCGAATCATCTAATCACCCGCTCCAATTGACAACCTCAGCCGTCTTGGATAATATTACCTGGCGTACCAATCCATCGAAATCATAACAGCCTCTCTGACAAACACGCAACTCCGCGTCATTCCCCTCATCCACCAATCTTTTTCCCGTACCGAATAGCTTCATCCTTAGAAATCCCGCACTACCACATCTACGTAATCCACTTAGATCTTGCATGCGACCTGATATCATGTATTCTAGATGATATCCTTCAAAGTGTTCCTTGGCTAGCAGATAGTAATTCCACACAATTTCATCCCGCACTCCAGTCCACCTAGATCCTTCATGAATGAATTTTTGCGCCAACTTTGATACCCGTTTATCATCGAGCCTAGTCAAATCAATCTTTGTCCCAGTAGCTTTCCTCCCGTGTAGTAGACCTCCATTTATTCTGTCGAGAGCCATGAATGCAGCTCCGGCAGCAAGTCATCCACTTGAGGATCTCTCGGCTGTCACTACCCTCGAAGGGTCGATATTCAAAACCTCCGCTTCTTGAAAAAGCCATTGAAGTTTAATGTAGAAATCACATACTGCAATTGAAAACAATTCCGTCACGAGAGTTTGAGTTCTAGCCAGTGTTCCACGGTGATTAATAAAAGGTTCAATAACTTACTCTACTTAAAGAAGTTGGGTAGCACGGAGATATAGCCAATGGCCATGATAGCATCACCTCATATAAATTATATTGCAAGCCAGGGGGGTGATAAACAAACTTCTGTACCCCAGGAAATTGTGGGTGGAATGTAGCCAGTTGTCGTTGGCATGACCATGTCCTTGCAAGATATTTCATGCTCGGTGAGATCGTCTTCTGAGGACATATAAACATTAAATTGATGCATACTGGCGAACTAATTTTTTATGAGGTTATCAAAAAATCTGGACTCATCCTTGAGATGAATTCCAGGTTCGAGGTCTTGTGGTGGTTTGGGAAGCGAAGTTTTGGAGAGGGGGGAAGTGCAAGACCTCCTATATAAGTTCAGACGACAGTCTTAGACCGTTAGTTCCTTATTCATCATCGATAATTTTTCAACAACTGATGTAAAGTAGATGATAACGTATTAAATCCATGGTAGGTATTCTGCTAAACTCATCTTCAGGATACCAGTAAAAATATACCGGTCAATTTCGAAACACTAGTATGTTTCTTTCCCAAAGTTCAGGGGATACTTGTTCGTCTCGGAAAATCCGTCCATCCCCTATTTCATTACCTAAACTGGAAAGAAAGACTACAAGCTAATGATTGTAGCTAATAATTTGCTAAAATAAGATGGGAATTACCAAGAGGAACTTTGGAGCATTGCGTGCTTGCTTCCAGAAGTTGAGATGGTAGTCCTACGATGTTTCCTTCTCAAATCCTCACATGTAAACCGTCCGTTGTGGAAGGGATAATAAATAGTGGTTCATTATTCGAGGTCAGGGAGTTTGCCAGTTTTATAAGTTAATCATCCATCTGATACGAATTTCACGGCAAGATGTACACATTAAAAGTGCCAAAAAATAATAATGGCTGTTAAGCTATTATTCAGAGCATAAATGTCATGTAGAGAAACGATAACATATGAAGATTTTAGGTGTAATACAGCTCCTTTCCGAGTTCCTGCCTCAATAGATTTCCAACATTTAGAGTAGTATTAATTTCAACTATGAAACTTGGACTTTCTACCTCGAGAAGAAAGAAATCCGATTTTTATTATTTATAATTCCCCCCTCCATAACACAACGCAGATCCAGAACAATATCTTCTTCCACCTCCCTGAAATACAAATCAAACATCTCCCTATAGCCTGATGCCTAATAAGATGAAGCACCATCTGCTTTGATCCATGAAAAATCGAAAATTCCTCTCAACGATAAAACACTTTCCGACAAGCTTCCAAAAGCATCCAAACTAGACGCATTGAATGAATGTCACGCATCGGAGTCATCTTGTATACCTACTTGGGGCGAGGTGTATATGAAAGAGAAGTCAAAAGCGGGTAAACCAGTTCAGGAAGGAGCTATAGAATGAGAATGTGATTATTGTCGGGCTGGGGTAAGGTAAAATAAAACAGCAAGTCAATGTGTCTAATAGTATAGACTGCAGATGGATTTAAAATCCTAAGTTTTCGAATATTCGATAATGTTTTGATCATTAATGAGTTCTTCCAAGATCGAATAAATGAATGAAATTGCTTCAATGGCTGGATTTATCTCAATGTTTACCAATCTTTCATGCTTGGAACTCAACATACGAAGCAAACTGAATTACACATACAAGTGCAATCTAGTTCTTTGAAATTCTGAAACGCTTAACCGGGTATATTACAAGTCCATATTCATACCCTCTATTGTTCTCACTTACCCTACCACCAATTATTCCTAAGCAACCCTAAAACCCTCAATCCACTCCCTAACCTTCTCACAATCCCATCTGTCTGATCTATTTTCTGCTATCATACCCTTAATTCCCTCCGCCATCTCGTGGTTTTCAAACTCGGTCGGATACATACCCGATTTGATATTATTTAGGACAATATGACGCTCGGTACGAGTTGTAAAAGGGGTAATTAGCTCAAAAGCTATCATACCCAAGGCATAAACGTCTAATTTAGGACAGACAATGGAAGACCTCCCTGGAGGCATATATAGCTTTGTACCTGCTTGCTTTGATCCGAGGCGAGAAAGCTGTGATGATGGGTGGAGCTCTATGGCTCTAGTATAAGGGCCAGTAGCGGGAGTAGCTGTAGTTTCGGCTAATTTGACTGCTAAGCCAAGATCTCCAATGCAAGGTGTGATATAAGCTTTGTTTTGATCCGCAGAACCAGAACAAGTGGGACAGGCCCTCCCACTGACGTCTATGAGGTCGTGGGAGGGAACGAATGCTTCGAGGTCTTTCTTGGCGGATAGGAATATATTGGCGGGCTTGAGATCTCTATGAATCAAGCGTTTTGCGTGGAGATATTGAACTCCATTGAGAATAGCACTTAAAATTCGGATTGTAGGAATTGTATGAAAGCAGTGGCGGATAGGAAACTCGTGGCCTGGCTGTGGTGCATCAGTCGAGATGTATTCCTCTAATGTAAGAGGATAGACAGTAAATCGGATGTATAGAATGCGAGCCCTATTGTCTTGTGGATTGATGGTATTGTCATTGTTATCATCTTCGTCATCTTCATCTTCATCTCCACCCTCCGCTTCCACTGCATGTGCCGACTTTCTACTACCCGTTGTAGTATTTGTCTCTGAAACGTCAAAGATAATATCACTGCTAATTCCCCCTTGGTGCTGTCTTCTGTTGTCCTTCTCTAATTCTCTCTCCATATCTAGACGCAAGCCGGTCATGCCTAAAGTGGGATCTTCCTGCAGTCCAAGTCCGTATTCTGATCTCTCGACTTCACTAAAGTTAACTGTTAGTAAAATTACAAAATCACAAACAGTCTCTAATAAATAGGGTAGTATTCAATCTTTGAAATATTTCGGCGTTCCTGGCAAACTCAATTTTTCAATTGGGCTCGATACACAAGGTGGCCTTCGTGTATCAAGCTGGTATTAGTATGTTTTTAAGTGGATTTATTCTTGGAGATTAAATGTGACAATCTCCGAAAACTTGTGAAATTTTGACTCAACTCGACATTCTAAACGATTTGAATGTTACAATTACATTCAAGAATCAAGAGATCCCTCATTGCCGGACCTTAATCTGGACTAATAGAAGCACTAACCATAATGTACGGGTATTCCAAACTTTACAACAGATTTAAAAGGTATCTTACCTCACAGACATTGAAAGATAGCTTGACTCATCAGCGTCCATCAATCGCCTTGCTGATGGAACAATTTCATTGCCCATTTCAATCCAGCAGCCATAGTAATTGACAATATTGGGGTGCTTGTGTTCAGCCAGTGCTTTAACCTCAGACAACAGTGCTGCTGTATCAACCTTGCGTAGCTGATCTGGTGTAATGATGACCTAGCAAAATACGGAAGTTAGCGACATAATATTCACACCAGAACAGAGACTTAAACATAGCTGAATACTCAAACAAATATGGAGTGTTCCAATGTAGTTGAAAATCAAGGCAGAGTGTTCAACAGTTTGGTCTTGGGAGGCTAAATGTAAACTTTCAATGTTTGGAAAAAGTTCAGGCATTTGAGTACAATTCAGTATTTGAAATAACTGGAACGTCTCAATTGGATCCAGACATTCAAAGGCTCCTCATTGTTGAACTGTAGTCCGGAGTATTGGTTACCCCGATTGGGAACTGGGACGGTGCTCACCTTCTTGATAGCGCACTCTAAATCATCAACTCTGTGTCTGACTTTGTAGACTGCACCGAATCCTCCCTTTCCCAAGAGACTAATCTGCTCCCATTCCCTATTATAAATCGACCTATACTGAAAGGGATTCGAAGTTAATGCAGCCGATGAGAATGGATTCTTGGGAATCATCTCAAGATTTAGATTTGGCGGCTGATCAAAGTGGGACATTCCAAATGATGAACCAGATGCCAGAGGGAGAATAGAGTTCTGGCTGAAGGTCGAGTTTTGCACCCGTTGCGATGCACTGTTCGCGAGAATTAGATCGAACGTTGAAAGATAACCCTCACGCAGAGTTGCAAATTGTCGACTCGCAAGCTCATCTGCTCTAGGAAGTACCCCGGACCTACGAAGCTCACCCGCCATATCGCTAAAGAGAACCTGAGCTAAACGTTGGATATCTGGATGGTTCTCCGGTAATTGATCATGTGATGCACGACCAGAGTTTAATGTGGTCAAGGCCTGTGCCTTACATCTTGCCTCGATCAAGGAGAGGTAGAAGAGAGTAGATCGTTGGTTATTTGATTGCCCAACTGACAATGGTACATCGCCAAACCTTGTCAGGGCCGTGGAGAGAGCCAGGTGAGGAAGGTGTATATCTTCGGTGGATGAATCACATTGAGATTTCCCATCCGTTGTCTCCTCATGGCTAGAGAAGTGTTTCTTGTTCCCATTGGAAGACATTTTGTATTCCACCCCTATTTCGTCCTGGGGCGATTCTCAATGTCGAACTGAGGTCTGAACATTGAATTCGATATGTAACCAACGAAGAGATTGGAAAAAAGAGCGATATAAATATAAATGTAAATGTAGTGTTAGAGTCGGGTTTATCTTAATAAGAGTGAGTCTGAGTCTGACTCCTATATGGTTTTTTGTCCCTTAATGTAATCTGTCAAGTAAAAGGCTCCAACGGAAGAAGTGTTGGGCTGAAGGCTATGAAGCTGCACCGAGCTCTAGAACAGTCATCGAAGCTTCTTTCAAATTCTGGAGTCGCGTTATCTCATCCTCAGACCCTTCGGAGATTACATAATCCTAAAACCTATAAACCGACCAATGAAAGATATATAAGGTAGCACTATAAGATCTCCAAAGGATCTGAAACATTTTGATCGTCGTTTTGATATAAAATATAACATTTCGATTTATATTCAATAATTATTTAATATATTAAAAATCCATCAATAATCATATATTTTCGATACAGATTCAATAAACAGATATAATTTTTCTTTTCATTTTCATATATATTTTATTATTATAAGATTATTTGATCAGAAATATATACATCATTGAAAAATAGTAATTGTATTTTCAAAATATAACATTTCGTAATAACGATCATTTTACTCTTTCGAAATCAATAATCACAATCTTTTTTAATAAATTTATATATTCCCTGAAAATGCTTTAATCTATATAATCTTCAAAATATCAATCGATTTTTCGAAAAAGATTATAATTATTAATTTCGAAAAAATAAAATACTTCAAAATGAGAATTCGAGAATCCATAAACCTTATATTTCAGACATTTCACTTCGAAAATGAAAATGCTTTCTTCATCATCATTATCATTACTCTAACTCTTACCTTTTTCTAATTAGTTTTGAATAATTCTAAATAACTCTAAATAATTCTATATATTTAAAAATAACTTTTAGACTTCTAAAAGCTTGATTTCATTCCATTTTGTACCCATTCCGATACCCATTCCAATACCTATTCCAATACCCATTCCAATATCCATTTTGATCTCAATCGATAATACACTTTCAATACTACTAATACAATCGATAGATTCATAATATATTCAATTCGAAAAACCGATTCGATTATACCTATTTTCATAATTAATATATAAATATCAAGATTATTATAATTCA
>NGKH01000028.1:4764-18637 GCA_002162575.1 Sclerotinia glacialis
CAGAGACAATATGATCCGGGGATATGGGCGATGGCACGAGTGGGCATATCTTGGAGGCACGTAAATCTGAGGAGGCACCACGCCCGGCCACATATGCAGCCGGGAGCCCATAGCCGGCCTCCAATGGGATGCCTACCATACCTACCATACCTACCACAGAATGGGTCGGGGAGAGGAAATATAGAAATATGTAAATATTGTCTCGTTGCTGTTATGATGTTATGACATGAAGATCTCTGGAGGTGACCTGCTTTCTCGGTCAGGAATAGAAAGATTGGTGATCCGATCTGGTCACGATATCAATATGATTGAAGATTTGAAGATTGGGAATGGATTAGAATTTTTCCAGATTTTATCCTTGATCTATTCCTTGATCCGTTACGGTACCGTATCATTATTATCAACATGTTCTCCACTTCCCGATACCGACCATAGACCTACTAGTACCAACGTACCTTGCTCGAGTGCATGATATGAATCATGATTGAGTCTGCGCCGTGATTTTATTTCTTTTTTATTTCATTATTCAGTCGATTATCCGATGAAGGCAGGGGAAGGCAAGGGGCGGGAAACAACTAAGCTAGCCAGTCGATTGATTTGATGTGATTGATGTGATTGATGTGATTGATGTGATTGATTGATTGATTGATTGATTGATTGATTGATTGATTGATTCCTTGTTCATTGTTCATTGTTCATTGTTCATTGATTCATTGGTTTCAAATGATCCCATTCGATTTGACTATTGCATTGAATTCCTGTTAGCAGCCAACTGGGGCTGTGAGAGTCGTTGGAACCTATTAGGAGATTTTCCACAATGCATGTATGTAGTCAGTGGCATATCTTTGCAGCTTTTAGAGGCTGTCGGATTGTGCAAACGCCTCGAGATCGTAAAATGTGATTGATCATTTCTTCTCATTGGGTTACTCAAGTGCAAAACCCATCATTGGGATTTTTACGCCCCCAAACGAAATTGTATAGATCTGTAGTCCTCTACTTTTTGTCCTCTGTCGGGACCTTTCCCCCCCCCAATGACCTCTAATGATGGTTTATAAGGTGATGCAATATACCTAGATCGAGTGCAGGAACCATGCGATATATCGAAAATTTCCCAAAAGAATATAAGTGCGAGAGAGGTAGGTTGCCGAGATGTTCCATTTCGTGAATCTTGTCCATCATGCCATATCGCCCATATCGCACATATCGGCGCGGTAGTAACCGTCGGTTAATTTGTATTCTGCGAAAAACCTGGTACAGAGAACTTGCGGTCGTACTGTGCAACTCAATTCTGACTTTGTATATACAACATCTTCATTGTACGAGTCGTAGCCAGGTTCTCGTCAACTGGGCAGCAGTACAGAATTGCATTCGATCCGCTTTTCATTCATGGCGAGACCTCAAGATTCAATCAAGGAGAGCACGTAGCCGTGACATCTAGATCTCTGCATAAAGCGGTAGCCAACCGGGTCTGATTTATTGAAACGTTTTCGTACTCATTCTCAACAGCTGATAATCCATCCCGCCATATCATAGAAATGTGAGAATCATTCTAGCTGCTTTCAAACATCCAAGATTAATAAATCTAAATAATAATATGAATTTCAAATTATATCAGAACATATCAAGAACTTCATTAGTCCATTTTCCTTTTCCTTTTCCTTTTCCTTTTCCGTCTGATGATGAAATGATTTTTTTGGTCGAATCGAATCGAATCAAATCAAATCAAATCAAATCAACCCACCCTTTGGTGTCATAGCCATATTAAGGTACGAGAACTGCAGGTAAGAGTGATTGATGACTGTATTTTTCACGGAAGGTGTTTTCTTTCTTCTACCCTGATGCTTGCTGGCCATGAACTCATGTCTGCCACCATCCTGCTAGCTTACCCATTCTTCATATGTACGACGATCCGGCCCAAGTCCTTCCTTCCCTTACCAGCTGTCTACATGAGAATTTCTGATTTGCGGCCCAACAGCTCATGGATCACGCGGCCATGATTCATGCAACACCGCAGGCTGCAGCTGCATGATATATTATGGAAAAGAGTGTGGAAGGAAAGAGAAGTAGGGTAAGAGGGCGGTGTCCAGAATCATGAAAGCATAATGCCGTACCTATTGCAGGAGGTGATTTCGTATAATGTCATGGTCCGTCCACTTATTCATCGTTGCAGCAATGCAGCATATGTGGGATGAACGTGCAATCATTTGATCATACGCATACACAGGATCAAAAACAAGGGTGGGAAGAACTGATATTCTTGACTTGGATCCATGTCATTCCAATTCCATATGTGATACCCAAGATGTAACTCCGGTCATTTGGCAACCATTTTAGAATCTTGGGCTTACTTCCTTGAAAAAGATACCTCGTAGCTATGCGGCCAAAACATAAAGGAACGTATAACATGCCGTTCAGATGTACCGACTTCGATCGGCTTCGGGCACCATTTCTTCGGCATGCCGAGCATAGTCTTGCCGAGTACGGACATAGATACCCAAAAGTTCCAAATAGTGGGGAATCTGCAAAGGCCTAGAATAACCGTCGATATCACCATCTTAATCTGGTTCAAGGTAAAACTGTCGACCACAGGTTAGGTTATTGTAATCCTATCATGTCAGGACTCAAGAATCAACAGTAAAATGGGTGACATGTCTGAATAGCCTAAGCAGCTATTGAAGTACTATCATATCAATGGAAGTTTTGTTTGTGAGAAAACGGGGGTCTGTGGTTGACAAATTGTTGTTCTCCAACTCGGCTAAGAACGGTGAAGGGGTTTTAATCACAAGGTTGAGGTCTTGATGTGATATGCTCTTCGAGATGATGTATTATTAAATTATGATTGCATGAGAGGGAGAGCCCCTTAAAATATCAGAGGTGCTGATGTTGGTGCCTTTAAAAGTGGCTTGCAGAATTTGGTTTATTAGCTTTGAACTTTTGGGTTATCAGCCTTCAAGGCCACATAGGATCGACAAAATCGTATCTGATGTGAACTGGGGTTTGTACTTGTTAGTTATTAGTTCCTGCTGCATGCATCTAGCACCCAATTTATGTACTGTATGTAAGGGCTGTTTGAGTAGAGGAATGAGAAATGCCGGTATTGGTGATCTTCAATTAGTCCGTGTTTTGATATTATTATTATTATTATTACATAAGCCATCGGAGACGAAATAATGTAAGATCTTAAATGATGCACTGGCGTTTTACATCTTCCAATTACAACTTCACACTTGCTCATACCGGTATCGTATTGACTGCTCACACTACCACGTACTCATATAGCCATTTTGATAACTTCCTGCAATCTGCAATCTGCAATCTGCAATCTGCAATCTGCAATCTGCAATCTGCAATCTGCAATCTACAATTCATCTTATCTGGATCCTGAACAGGCTTCACATTCCTGTCAATTATCAGGTAATGATAACTAGCTGTTATTGATTATTTTCCGCTTTACCCGGTATACACACGATTCGGGGAAAATATGCCACTATCAAGATATCTCCCGTTTGCTTCAAGGACAACAGATCTGCAAGCGGTGACCTATCTCTTGGCCGTGTGTCTCTTTTCTATCTCCTTTCTAGTATTCCTCAATAGCAGCGTATCATTCGTCATCACTGATCTCATTGGAGTAAAGGAAGGTGTGGGGGATTTAGTGGGCACTCTCGTACGACCCCCTTGCTTGTCAATTATCTCTAAGGATTGAAAATACTTACGCATTGGTTAGGGTTTTGTGGATGAAGTAGTTGCTTTATTAGCTTGTCCCGCGTGGGGAATCCTCAGCGATAGACTCGGTGTTCGGGTGGTTTGCGTCCTAGGGTACCTTATTGTTGGCCTTGCGTTGATCCTATTCGTACAAGCAAAGAATGTATTCCCACAGCTCTTGCTTGCGAGATTGTTCTTCTCTGTGGGGGGAGCTGCTACGTGAGTCTATTCCGAGCGACATCATACGCGCATACTAACCGAGATTGAAGTGCTACCATGGTGACCGCAATCCTACCTTCGATGACAGCCCGAGAGGCCGATGACTCGGACACTGCCCCTATTTCGAGATCAGCGTTGCCGGAGAACGTTCGCCATAGTATTGCGACTGATTCTATAGATTCCGAGATCACCATAACACCTACCAATTATAATGATAGACGTGTGAGCCCCCCTGGCGACTATTCAAAAGCCACGAAGCAAAATGGATCGAGCCCCCCGCGGTTAGCCGGCCTGGTTGGTGTATTTACAGGTTGCGGGGCACTCGTGGCACTAATTGCATTTCTGCCATTGCCAGCGCAGTTTTCACGGAAGGAAGGGGTTTCTCAAGGCCAGGCGGTGGCCGATAGTTTCTACGTGGTTGGATTTGTATCACTTATGGTGTCTTGCTTCTGCTTTTTTGGTCTTCGAGGCTTGGCAGGCGAAGAAGGTAAAGGGTGGCGCCTACTTCTCGGTAGACCAATTGCTAGAGACACTGCGGAATGTGATCACTCTCCTGAAGGGCGAGAAGACACGCAGAAGTTTCAGCCATACTGGAAACTAATCTCAGACTCAGCGATCCTAGGATTTAAAGATGCACAAATTGGTCTTGGATATCTGGGAGGATTTGTCGCACGTGCATCATCTGTTGGGATATCCCTTTTTATTCCACTTTATATTAACTCATATTTCATTGACCATGGATTTTGCCAAGGATCCCCAAACGACCCATCACCTGAACTTAAGAAAGAATGTCGTAGGGCATACGTTCTTGCCGCCGAATTGACAGGAGCATCCCAATTAATCGCTTTGCTTTGTGCTCCGCTATTTGGTTATTTCTCGGATCGCTACCGTCGTTTCAATGTACCACTTCTTACAGCGAGCGTTTTTGGTATAATTGGATATATAGGGTTTGCTCAACTTGATAGCCCTGAACCACAAGATATCAATGGTAGAGGAGGAAGTCCTGTAGTATTTCTTCTGGTCGCTTTGATTGGCATCAGTCAGATAGGGGCGGTAAGTTCCTTCGCGCAACCTTTTTTTCTTCAATCTGCAGACTCCCAAGCGATTATGCATAAACTTTCGCATCAAGATGTGGTTATGTTCCAAGCTAATATCTTGAATAGATTGTCTGTAGTCTTGGCTTACTAGGAAGAGGTGTACTTGGTGATGAAGGTGGTTACAATTTATCTTCTCAGCTTCAAGATACAGCGAGCGATGCGAATTCAGACTTGCGCGATACAACAGCTGAAACAGCACCACTCATTGCATCTCCATCAATACGTAAGACCTCATCACGGAATCACCTCAAAGGATCTATAGCTGGTGTCTACTCTTTATCCGGGGGTGCTGCGATTTTACTACTCACAAAACTTGGCGGTTACCTTTTCGATAATCTTTCCACGGGAGCTCCATTTTACATGATGGCAGTATTTAATGCGTTACTTCTAGTCATTGGAATTGGAACTGGAATCTACCGCGAAGTCATAACAACTCAAAAATATCGATGAGCTCACTATCTTGGTTTGCGACATCGATACCTTCACTTCGGATACATTTGATCAGATCTCACTTGGTAGTTTAAAGTTCTTGTAGATTTTTATGGCCATTGTTATCATTGACCAAAAATAATTGCAGATATTCTGGCCTCTACTCCGAACGCCCGTCGATCCAGCCCTCTATCAGATAACATCAACAGCTCCATTGGTATGCCTTGCTCGAGCCTATGCTGCAAATTTGACATGTCGACCACTGGCCCGGCGTTTTTCGCTCGCGACTCGTCTAAATGTCTTATGTCGATAAGACGAAGGCATTTCATTAGAAAGTGAAAGATGCTCGATGTCATCCCCATCACCACCTGTCTCGGTCCTTGACTTATTCCTCGCCTTTTTCTGCAGACGATTGCGTCTCCGATGAGGCTCGACTGTTGTCTCCTCGTCAGAAAACGTGTCATCGTTGGGAGTTGATACAGAACGCCCAGAGTAATCGTTGCGACCGTCAGATGTGGTGGGAGGATATGGATTGTCCGCAGAGGCGTAGGCGTTGGAGATGGCTCGGGGTTTAGCATTATTTAGGACCGGCCGGTTTTTAAGCCCCTTGTTTGCGTAATTTGGATGAAAGGCTCCGCTGACTTCGGGGCCGAGGTCCACGAAACTTGCTACTGAATTTCGACCGTTAAGCACGATGATATCGCAGTGTATGCATGTGCGCCATTCAAGGAAGTAGCCGTGCAGTGGGCATGCATTTGGATCGTTGTAGGCAATGTCATCATCCCGACTGTATGTATCGACAGGAGCCTTGAGTTTGTCTATTAAGGAGGATAAAAAGTTCTTGAAGTCCAGCATTGTAACTACAACCATATTTATAAACTCCTCGAGAATCATTTGAGAATTGATATGCTTTTGTTGGTTGTGAGGTTTTGGTTTGAGGTTTACTTCACTTCAGTGTGTAAAGGTATAGAGAGATGGAAACAGCGACTTGGATATATACACCAAATTCCATTGTCCTTTGAAAGCTCTCTTCCTTTTCTTTGTCCTTTGAATTTATTTCTCGGCTCTCAGCACCTCGCCCCAAACCTACCTTTGTTTTCCTTGGTATTGCTCATTCCACCATTCTCTGTGGTCAGAAATTCACGAGTATTGAAAGATGTATACCTAAAGGCCCAAAACACCCTCAGTCTAGTAGGACAAAGCATCTCAACCACGCTTCTTTCAAATCAATCAAGGCATCACATGTTCTGTACGTAGCACGTACTACCTAGGTAGGCAGGTTCAATAGAAAGATCCTAGACACACCGAAAACTCTCCTAACCCTTCGGAGTCGGAATGATCATCAAACTCGAGCATCTGAGTCGTACAAGGTTCTCGGGACGGAACTTAGGGGAATTTTCGGACGAACTGAACCTGGAACTGAACCTAGAACTAATGACAGGATTTTTTTGGATTGATTAATTGGTTAGTTGGTTGATTGGTTGATTGGCTGATCGTCGTGGTATTCCCTGTTCCTGTTTTCTTGTCTTACCGACGTAGTATTTGGATTGTAAAAGGAAATGGAAATGGAAATGCAAGGAGGATTTGGCATGAGGGAGTCCATAACGTTGATTTCCACAGAAACTTTCGATGGGGTTTGGATATCGGTATAGGGGTGAATCGGTCTCTTCCAATGGTTAGATATAGGACTCGTGCCTCGTATCTTTGAAGATGGGGGGGGTGAGTGGAGGGAAAGAAGGAAGGGAGTAACTTGGTATGGGAGAATAGTATACCTGGTTTCGATAGGATTGGTGGGAGAAAAGTGTATGTAGACTTGGCTTGCTTGAAACTAATCCTCAATCCGTACTGTGCCTGACATAATAGACTCAAGATGTGGATGGGATGGGATATGATGAAGTACAAAGGAGTTAGTCGAAGTGGTTAATAGTCCAATTGGTTAGTCCAAGTGGTTAGTCCAAGTCGTCAGTATTACAGAGTAAAATAAATTGATGAAGCGGTACAATTTTCAATAAATTTCCTCAATTGGAGCAGATGATCATGAGGCCGACCTTTGATCACCATTGATCGACCACTTGACTCGAACGACCGAGGCATTTTGTAATCTTATGTCATTGTAATATAATATAGTATGATATAATTTATGGTATAATCTATGATAGAATTTATAATATAATTTATGAGATAATTTATGATATAATTTATGATAAAATTTATAACACAATTTACAACACAATTCACAATACAATACAATACAACGCAACAAAATATACTGGTGATATATAATACATTTATTCATTCATTCACTCATTCTGATACTTTTGCAATAACTTCTTGATGTCAATATTTACAAAAATCTTCAAAAATCTTCAAAATACACCACAGTTTATGAGTAATACCTTCTATCCTGTACTAAGTTAAACAACCCATCGGAATAAATTATTGACAAGTGGTAAAACAACATCACCCATTCCAAAACACAAAGCGAATGTGCTAGTAATAACAAACATAAAAGATACAACATCTTAAACTTGAAGCACTTTGTCAAACTAACCTGTCAAACTTACATATTTCCGCTTTGCGAATACCAATCGATCCCCATTCAAATAAACTACACGCCTACCAATAACCAATTTTCCTCCACCTCTCATCTACATCTATATCAATATCAACACTTCCGATCCTGCAGAAATCTATCCCAAAGATAGCCTCCGCGTGTCATTCAGGAACCTGATAGATATCTTCCCATTATCTCAGAAGCACATTTGATTTGCAAGAAATGTCGGGCATACCGCGATATAACAATGCACCACTAAATGCGCAATCGGGTGTTCCTGTCCCTCCCACCGGGCCTGCAACATCCTCTCAAACGGCCGCACCTGCATCAACATCAGAACCTATGAGCAACCATAACCCCACCACCACATCATCCTCATACTCCTTGTATCCACGAGCGCAACCCGCAGCTGCTGTACCCCTTCCTACCGGGCTTTCAAACTCTCAGCGTTACGCGCCCTCCGGTGCAGCAGTCACGACAGCAAAACCAAAACCAACGCGCACGATAAAAGAAGATTCCGATATACCTCCTGCACCGCAGCCAGGTGCTTTTCCTAAGCCGACTACTGGGTTCGCGGGAAATAGGAATTCGTTGCAAACTAAAACCGTACCTCCTCCGAGAGCGGGGTCTTCTTATGCAATTAGGAACGACGCAACTACTACAATGCCACAAAATACCAGTGCGGGGCAGGTGGGGATGGAGAAGAATGATTCAGGATACCCCCCTCAAATGATGATCCCGTCGCCAAGTATCACCCGCACACCGTTTTCTTCCACGATGACTGTGGATGCGGCCACGGCAGCTCAGACAGAGAGGTCATATATGACAATGCATCCTCAACCGGTTTCTGTTAGGGAAGCATATGGTCAACGTACACAACAGGGAAATGAGGGATACGGATATGAGAGACGCAGTTTGGAACACCTGGAACATCCACCGGGATATGTGCAGAATGCGTACGCGGCTGAAATGAGTAGTGATCAGAGGAGAGCAATGGATGTTTATGAGGGGCATGAGGGGAATGGGAGCAGTGGGGCAAGTGGTGGGGGTGAGGAGGAGGGTATCTGGGGGAGTGCGAAGAGGTGGGTTGGGAGTGCGGGGAGTAAGTTGAGTGAGGGGGAGAAGGAGGTTTGGAGGAGGATTAATGGGGAGTAAGTGGGCTTGGGTGGTGTTACTTTTGGCCTTTTGAATCTGGGGTCATGGGTTGGGATAGAACAGGATAGGACAGGATAGGGTGTACGATTTGACGATGATACGATGCGATGGATACCATGTGATGGTGTACGATAGTAGACGATTAGATAGCAGTGGACTGGTGTACATACAGCATACAGCTACAAACAATATCCGGGAAACGTTCCTTCTGAACAGGAGAATGATATTTTCATCATACGCGATGGGTAGCCTCTGTGGTTATGGTGTATAAACAAGTGCGCAGCCACCTCAACAAATCGATCGATCGATCGATCGACATATTGTGCCTAATACACCGCAATAGCTCCTGTATACTGAATAGTACGTATCATTCTTTCAAATAATGCAGAGGGGAGTTATTAATCATCCATCCATCCATCCATCCATCCTTTGGAATAGATATATATATATATCACCTCTATAATTGCGGCATATAACTATCTATGGGGTTGAGTGTGGGTGTGTGGGTGTGTGGGTGGTAGGATCTTATTATAAGTCCCACGTAGAAAGAACTCTGTAGAAAAATCAGATGGGAGAGTTTCGTCACGGTATTAATTCTATGATTCGAGGCTCTGAGTGGAGTTTTTGAAGAATTGTATGTATGTATGTATGTATGTATGTAGATATTTGTATGCCTAGGTATATATATAAAGATATGTTTTCTTCTTCATAGGAACAAGACTTGAGGATCTGCACAAGGGGTGGAGGAATATACGCCGACGGAAAAAAAGGAGAAAGAGAAGCATAAGGGAAATCTTAGATATTGGTTGCCTGGTTGGTTGGTTGTTGGTGGGTGTATTCTTGCCTACTCTCTAGCCTTTTAACCTTGCAGATGATCAATTGATCAATCAATCGATCAATCAAGAAATCATGACGGGATTTCCATCATCGGGAAGAGAAATTGAGAATTAGATTGATGTGTATAGGTATATGTACATGTATGTCACTGACCAATCAGCTAGAAAGTAAAATACCATGACTTGATGACTTGATGGCGAGGAGAATACACGCATACCCGCGTCATCGAAGCCTCGTCCCCTTGTCTTGTTCACGAGCCAGGGGGGAGGGGATACCCACGTACCTCAGATCTTAGAAAATGATGGATGGATGAGTGGATGGGTAAGTGATGGATAGGGCGGGTTGATCTTCATATTAGGCGTGTGATATTGATCGGGATGAGAAAGGATTTCTAGTGGAGAATTGAGAAAAAGAGAGGGGGTCAAGGCCGAGTCAGTCGGTGTCTCTGCATGAATTTGGAATATGGATTGGGGAGATTGTGGAAATGAATTTGGGATGCATGATGGGACTTTGGTGCTGGAAGCGAAGGATGTGCTGGGAGGGAACCGGAGATTTTCCGTACGGGAGCTGGATTGAGAAGGATGATGTATGCATGTTGTGGCTGTGGAGATATGGGATGATGTTCGTCTTGCCTTTGGAGGGTAGCCAAGTGTGAAGATGATGTTGGTCGCGGTTTGAGAAAGATTGAAATGTTGCCTGTCGTCTGATAGCGTTCGAGGTAGATTTGGAAAAGACATTTTGGAGATAGCGCGATATTGGCGTCTCTCAGCGGTGATACGAGATGACAGAATCGTATGGCCGTTTGGAATAGATGGATGCATCATCCGTGAGGTTTAGTTCGGAAATACATCTGCTAGAAGGATTTTGAAGAATTCTAGAAGAATTCGCTGTACGGGACGATACGGTGGGTGGATTGGAAGAGGCGAGAGCTAGAGCTAGCTGCTGCCCGTGCCCTGCCTGCCCTACCCTGCCCTACGAAACAGCTGAGTCCCGAAACAGGTACCTACTGGGTGGATGAGATAGAGTGGAGTGAAGCGGGTGATCGGATTTCGGATGGATGAGAAGGAGGTCATAGAGGAGAATTTGTTTGTGAAACTAGAGTGGTACTTGTGGGTTGGGTTGAGGGAAAGAAAGTCATTAGACGTTTGGGATGTGAAAATAGATGAAGCTTGTTAGATGGAAAGTATCTAGGTACCCACCCACTTGGGAAAAGTGTGTGTGAGTTTGAGTGCCGGAGATTGATATCTAGCTGCCTAGTATCTTCGTCTGTGTAGTGCGAAGTGGACATTGTGATGATAATTTGAAATCCGTTTGCGCTAGAAATCCTTCCTGACAGCTTTCGATAAGTTTTCCTCTTTTGGACAAAGTACGTTTAGACGTGTTAGATCACAAATTAGCGAAAACTAATTGTGAGAATGAATGGGATACCTATCTAGTATCTACTTTGTTGATGTTTTGTTCACTCTTGTCATTTTCAAGTCTCACGACTCCTGGCGTGGTACGAATTGTGCATCACGGAAGCGGTCAATCATAGTGATCGGATGCCAGGTAATATACTAATATGCCCGTAAGGAACGGCGAGGCCAGCCGAATTGACATGGAATTGGATATCTGTACCTGTGCTGTCAGTTGTGATCGATGAGCTGGTATGAGAAGGGCTGCTGAGGCAAGCCAAAGAATATTTGAGGGATGACGAATCGGACAATAAATCGATCACCAGAATGCCGGTCAAGAAGAGAGGAGAGAGAGAAGAGTGAGAGAGTGAGAGAGTAATGTAATGGGACATATGTGACAGGTATCAAGGTTTCTCGGCATCAATCGGTACTTATTTGAAGTAAGGAAGGAAGGAAGTTTATATAATCAAGTAATACATACGTTGGTTGCCCAGCCAGAAATCAAATAGTGAAAGCAAGTAGAAAGAAATGGGTAAGTCAGCAATTTGTTACAAACTAAGTAGATAGATACTATATTGTTTTCCTTTCATCTAAAGAAGAAGTTTTAGCTTTCATTTTCCGCTCCGATATAAGTTACTCATAGAATCGGTTATTTCGGGACGTCTACTTTAACAAGTTAATTGGATCGAATCTCTTACTTCACTTACTTTACTTCTCTTACTTCTCCTACTTCTTTTACTTCCTCCTACTTGGATCTTCCCCTGTATTGAGTTTCATAATGCTGGTCCCAAACACTACCGAGCATGTACATTACATGGATCAACAACAAGGATAAATCAATCCTAGAGATTGCCAAGATGTTCTTGTATGAGTACTTTGAAGTGAGTTTGGAAGTTTAAGTTCTGATGCTTCATTTGGTGGAGTGATGAGGTTATACTCTGATGAAAGTAACAAACGAAGTATGAGGAAAGGATGGATGGTTGGATGGTTAGATGGTTGGATGGTTGGATGGTTGGATGGATGGATGGATGGCTGGATGCATCGAATTATCTGTCGCTCGTCAAATAATGTTCTGTTCGGTACTTGTACATTCATCTAGCTTAAAATAGACATTTTCCCAAAAGAAATACCCGAGAAATGATTGATTATCGATAATTGTCTGGTGTCCTATACGACATATGTAAAAATATCTATCCCATCAATGATTCCAGACCTCAGATCAATATACTTAACTTTTACTATACATCGCTCAAAAAATGATTCCCAATCCTTATACTTTTGACCCAACCTTTTTTTTCTCGAGGATTTCTCATACTAAATAGATGTATTACTTGGTATTCTCACTATTTATATTGTATACTATACATTACATACTATACATTATAGATATTAGATATTATATATTATATTATATTAGGGCTGATATGCTTTGCTGTACAACTAAATCGTGGAGTACCCCTGTTCCCGTGTGGATAAGATCCTCAAACAGCACCTGATCTTCTAACCAAAATATAATCCCAGTTCTCTTTTCTTACCCGTACAACTAATCTATCTATCCATCTATCTATCCATCCATCTATCTATCCATCCATCCATCTATCTATCCATCTATCCATCTATCCATCTATCTATCTATCTATCTATCTATCTATCTATCCATACTACAATATCATCTAACTTACCACCACACCACACACTTAAAACTACCCAACTTCTTTACATCTACCCACTCCACTCACAGACTTCCGAAATACTTTAAACTGCATTTACTAATATCCCTGGTTCGGCACTGTCTTCGGTCATCATTGGTTGTCCGTTGATCTCGGACTCGTTGACAGACCTCAATTAGTTACCCTGGACGTTACAAATTCATCACCACATCAACCCCGTTGGGATAGTCCGTGAGCCCATGAAGCTCAAGTGGTTGGAAACAGGACAACATCCTTTGTATCACAGTCACAGTCATAGTCACAAAAGTCACCACTTTCATCATCACCATGGTAGCTTCTAACTCTTACCAACCTTCAGGGGGAAGAAAGACTTTCCTAAACTGGGACTCACGGCATCGTCATATACTCACTCAGTCTACCTGCCTTACCCCGGATACTGAACATTGAAGGTAGAGTGGCGTCGGTATGAGACAAAACAAGCCACCCCCCCTCTACCTGTAATCCCTCCAAACTCTCTCGCTGGATGAACACATGTATACATTTCTCGCATCGAGTATTGCCTTTTTCCCATGATGGGTCAGAGGTAGTGGCCCTGCAACTTTGATACTGCAACTTTGATACTGCAACTTCGATACTGCAACCAAGTGTAACTTTGCTCACTCATCTAATGAACTCATTACTCATTACTCATTACTCACCACTCTAACCCACTCAAACATTGACTTCAGCTACTATTCGCACAGCTCATCTGTCCTTCCCACAGTACAACTTTAACTTCTGGACAGTTGCACACAACAACTTAAAAGAGAAAAGCAG